>NW_004624791.1:15471470-15496949 GCF_000247695.1 Heterocephalus glaber | reverse complement strand
TTTTTTTTTTTTTTTTTTTCGGTACCGGGGATTGAAGTCCGGTCTTTGCGCTTGCGCAGCAGACGGCGAAACCACTGAGCTAAATCCCCGGCCCTCTGTATATGTACTTTTGATAGATGGAGTGGAAACAAAATTAATTACAAGCTTTGTGAAAATTGTTGGAAAAGGTGAGTAAATTCTCCATAAGATAAACATCTAAATCTAAACATCTGAACTTGACTGGCATAAGAATCTGATCAGTTTTCTTCACAGAAGTCAGAAGAGCCTAACCATAATTGAGGAGGACAAATGCTTAGAGGACTGGCAAAAGGATGTAAGGTCAGGGACTACAGAGCGGGGAATCCTTTTCTTCCAAATCTCCTGTGGTATCAACGTCAAACCTTGAGGCACATTTTAATAACCTACTCTGCCAGGTAAACATTTGGTATAGGCCTACAAAATGAGAGGACCAGTGCTAAGCTTTTACATCATTCTCTCACTACCAGGTTGGCATTATTTCCGTTCTCTAGATGAGACCACTGGGATTCATTGAAATGATTTTTCCAAGGCCATGGAAGCTAGCTGGAAAGTCTAGATTTTCATTTTAGCCTAGTGCCAAATCCATGACCTTATCCACTGTGGCATATCACACGAAGGGCTGCAAAAAGATGAAGGGATTATAACAGAGATGGAGACAAAAGTTGACAAAGAAGAAAAATCACTAAATTTTGTGTTTTATCCTTAGAGAATACAAAAATAGAATTTAAGTACATCAAGAAATATTCACAGTTAAGTTCATGGTTAGCAGGCCATAAAAATCTAGTCCAGGCCTAGAATATCAGAATTAAATAGATTAGCTTTTCCTGAAAAAGGAATGAAAAAAGAATGAAAAAGTATCCCGTGTGAGGGTGCTAAAGTGAGGTCAATGACTTAAAAGGATTGTTAGAAATGTAACTTTGAAAATTTATCTTTCTGGGACATCTTTAAAATTATAGCCTTGTTAATGAAACAACTTCAAATAAGTAAGGAAAGAAACTCTTGTGAAATTGTGTCTAAAATTCTCACCCAAATCATACATGGTTAGGACCTGCAAGTTTTGGGGTGAGAGATTAAACTGCAGGGGGATTAAGAGCCAATGCAGTGGCGTGGGGAACTTGTCCTCATAGGGCCCCTTGACATAGAATCAAGAGTACTGAAAATTAGAATCTGAAGCCAGACACTCCAATTCTGAGTACCAAACTCCAAATGGTTTCTTGCACAAGTCCATTCTGTTCCAACTATATTCCAGGCATAATTAAGTCAGAATTAAAATAAGCCTATAAAAATGCAACAGTCTTCTTGTCCTGGTATTCTGTAAACATTTCATTAACTCGCCTCTGAAGAAGGTCACTTAGAATGGGTGAAACTTGTGGCAGGAGAGTAAAATTTGGGGCTTCTACTCAGACCTTGCAGTCTAGCTGTGGAGGAAGAAATATAAATAACCCAAAGTACTATGGGATTCAGTGGAAAAAGATTATTGTGGAAATTCAAAAGGAAGAGGGATTTATTCATATTAGGGGAATTACGGAGGGCTGTAGAGGAGGGCTTGAGGTTGGGATTAAAAGATGGAGAGGAATATTTCACAGTGAATTTCTGCTATCTTAGTCCACCTTCTGTTTCTGTAACTGAGTACCTGAGACTTGATAAGTTATTAGAAAAGAAAATATTCAAATTTCAGGAGCTTAGGAAGTCTAAAACTATGGTGCTAACTTCTGTCTGGCACCTGGTAATGAGTTTCTTGCATCAGAACATGGTGGAGAATATCCCATAGCAAGATAGAACAAGTGTGCTGGCTTCAGCCTCTCTTTTTCTTAGAAAGCCACTGATACTATCACATGACTTATCCCATGCTAATTCCCTTCCAAAGGCCTCATTTCCAAACACCATTGACATTTGAATTTGAGGATTAAATTTCTAACACATGAATTTTGGGGGACACATTCAAATCATAGTAAATGTTCACTATATATTTTGAAATTTTAGCAAAGAAAATTAAAATAATTTATAATTTCTACACTAAAGATAATCAATAATTATATTTGTGATATACAATTGTAATTATTTAATGAACATATACACATATATGTACATTTATATTGTCTTAGCATAATTGGAGTTATAAGGTATGTATGTTTTATAAGGACATTTTACAACATTAAATATTTCAAAAGTCATGATCAAAGATTCAGTAGCTTCTATCACATGGATGCATCATAATTATGCATTTTTATAATCTTGTAAATAAAGTCATTTTGTTGGGTATTAAGATTGCATTCAATGGAAATAATTATAAGATACATTCTATGTATTTGTGCTTATCTCTGAAATTCTCCTTAGAATAAATTCCTAGAAGTAGAACATAAGGATAAAGGCTGAGATATTTAGAAGCATTTTAATGTCTTTTGCTAAATAGTTTTTCAGAGAATATACACCAATTGTACTTTCATATGAAAGGCATAAATATGAGAAAAATTCAGTAGAACAGCACCTCAATTTACAGAACTACATGACAAGTCTAAGTCCACCATGCTTGGGGAATAGTAAGGAATCCACTCAGAAACAAGCAAGTAATACTTGGCAGCTGTGGCATGAGGTGAGCTTGGAAAGATGGCCGAATTTTGAGGGAAGTTTGAAATTTACTCTGTAGACAATTAGGAAATCTCAAAGACCTTAAATCATAAGAAGGTATCACATGTATTCAGGGAGTCATATCTGACAGCCACATGATGATAAATTGTGCATTAAGAGTTTGGAGGCACAGAGACCAGTTGGGAAGATGTAATGGTTTGGGGGAGAAGTGTTGAACACATGAATGGGCAGTGGCATCAAGGATGGGGAAAAATGGATGAAATGCCTTAGGAAATTAAATTAATGGGATCAGACATACCTTTTCCTATTTGAGTAATTGCTGGGCTGTTTAGGGTGATAATATTTTTCCGAGGCTGAGAGAATTGATTAGGGACAAATTGGGTGTGGTTGGGGTTGGAGAAGTGGAGAAGTGAGAGCTGTTATTTGGGCCCTGTACCGCTTTGATGCAAATAATGGGCTATTTAGAATTAGGCCTGAGTTTGAAACCTTTATTCTTCCACTTACTAAATGACCCACAGCCAGTTCTTTTTCATCTCTGAACTCAAACTTCCTCACCTCTGAGATTTTCACTCACCTCACAGTGTCTTGTGAGAACTACAGATAGCATTACCAAGTGCTTCTGTAGCAACATGGCACATGTTAGGACTCTGGAAAACCCATTTCTTGCTTTCTGTCCCAGGGAGCCAATCCATCTGCTTTACGAAAGGAGTGAATAAGTACCAAAAAATCCCATCAATAAATCCTACCATGCCTTTCGGCCAGAACTGCCATCTTCCAGTAATTTGCCAAAATGATGAACACAAAGGGAAAAAGGAGGGGAACCCGGTATATGTTCTCTAGGCCTTTTAGAAAACATGGGGTTGTTCCTTTGACCACATACATGCGAATCTACAAAAAGGGTGATATTGTAGACAATCAAGGGAATGGGTACTGTTCAAAAAGGAATGCCACACAAATGTTACCATGGCAAAACTGGAAGAGTTTACAATGATACCCAGCATGCTGTTGGCATTGTTGTAAACAAGCAAATTAAGGGCAAGATACTTGCCAGAGGATTACTGTGCGTATTGAGCATATTAAACACTCAAAGAGTTGAGATAGCTTCCTGAAACGGGTCAAGGGCAATGATCAGAAAAAGAAGGAAGCCAAAAAGAAAGGTACCTGGGTTCAACTGAAGCGCCAGCCTGCCCCACCCAGAGAAGCACACTTTGTGAGAACCAATGGGAAGGAGCCTGAGTTGTTGAAACCTATTCCCTGTGAATTCAAGGCATAAGCTGGGGATGTAGCTCTGCCACGCAGCACCTAATTAGCGGCTGAATGCCCTAAGCCCTACTTCAAAATAAGAAATCATCCTGTGTAGTAAGGATGGTTTTCTTAATTGAACAGGTGTGTGGCACCTTTACCTCAGAGAAACAAATATTTGGAGCAGATTCTCATTATACCCAGTTAATTGTGTCAGGTCTTTACTCTTCAGTGTTTTTCTTGCTGAAAGATGTGAGGTATTGTGCAGATGTATACTCAAATGGCCAAATATTTATGAAGCATTTATATTGGCTTGAAGAGCCTCTAAATCACCTTGGGGACAAGATGTATCAAAATAAATGGAAGTCAGTATATGGCATTTCAGTTTAATAAATTGTTTAAAGCACCCTTATGTATGTTCTAGTTCTGAATTGCTTTGACCATTTCTTGAAACCCTTGGAAAATATGTAAACACTAGAGATTTTGTTTAATTTATTATTAGAACATGTATTTGTAGTACATAATGATTATAGCCTTCATGGGAAGTTGGTGCATGTTCACAACACAATACCACAACCCACCCCCTTTTATTTAATCTTTCCAACAATAGAAGCTTAAATGTTTGCAGTTCTGGAGGCTAGGAAATCCTAGAACAAAGTGCTGGCAAATTTGGTGTCTGGTGAAGTTCTAGTCCCCCACTTCAGAGATGATGCCTTGCTGCTCTCCATCAGAGGTACAGTACATGCACTATCCTCACCTGGTCAGAAGAGGGAAAATGGGTGGGTTTGGAATGAGACGTAGGCTAGTTTCCCTAGACCCTTTTTAAGGGGACTAATGAATTATAAACAGCCTTAGCCTTTGTCATTCAAACAGAATCCTCACTGTTTTGTCTGTTTTGTTTATATTCTATGTGTAATGTACCCAGTTGCTGCCTTCTTAGGTTATATTTACCATGTTTTTGTATCTGTGTTCAGTGTTCTGTCCAATATTGGGCTCATCTTGAAAATCTTTTTGTATTCCCAAGTAATAAATGCTTTGGGTGAATAAAAGGTTCTAATCAATCAATCAATCAATCAATCAATAAATCCTACCATGATTTTACTTAAGTTAGAAGCAGGTTGACTTTCACAGTATCTTGTAAGCCTTGCTCTAAGGTCTTTGTGTGTTTTTAATAGTTGCAGCAACCCTCCAAAATTGTGCTGTCATTCCTATTTTAGCGAGAAAGAAAGAAAAACTCAGAGAATTCCAGACAGCACTGATGGAAAATGGCAGAGTTGGGAGTAATGCATGCACAAGTTATATGTACATTCCATCAGTCCTATGACTGTGGCTGTAGTGGCAGCAATGGGAAATGACATTGATTCTAATTCTTTAGTCAGAGAAAAGAAACTGTGTTCTAATGTCCTAAACTTGACCTTATTTTTTAGAGAAACCACACAGCATGACAAGCTTCTACTTCTTGTTCCCTTTTTGTTGGAAGAAACTATTAGAACTGTTTGTAAAGGGACAGGAAACAAGGGGTACAGAAAGAAGTGGAGTGGAAGCATTATGCATTTCCCTTTTTGCTCTGATTCAAGCTCTGTAAAACTGACCATTGGGAAACACAATGCCTAGGGCAAATTATCATCCTTTCCAATGTTTGACCATGTGTTGTTTCCATATCTTGGCAGGGAAAGTAGTCCTGTTCAAGAGGTTCAAGAGTTCTGCCCAACTAGGTTCTCTAAAGCATAACACCTATAAAAATGAAAGCTTAGGATAAAAGTGACCATGGAAAACTTTCAAATAGAGGCAGGATACGATCCCAAGAAAGAATAAGTGATTTGGTGTCAAACTAATATTGAATTCATAGCTTTGCAATGGAGAGTTCTGTAGCTTTGGAAATAATCCTGAACCTGTGGTCCTTCCACTATAAAATGGGATCCTGCACTCCTTTAGTGATATTGGGCAGTAATTGTATGTCATATATTTTCTACCCAGAATACAATAGAGAACAAAGAAAATAGAATTTTTGCCTAGTCCTTGTTATATTTAAATTATAATATATAATATAATGGGTGATAAATTCTAAAAAGAAAAATAAGACAGAAAAGGAAGATGTGAATTTTTGTAGGTGTCTATGGGGTGTGGAATTTGAAGTTTAGGAAGCCTGGGGCATTTCACTGAGAAACTGACATTGTGAGTGTCATTAAGGAAGTGAGGCAGCAAGCTATGGAAATCAGGGAGGGAGCTATGCAGACTGCAAAGAATACCACGTAGATAGTTGTATACACAGGCATATTGCTTAGAAGAAAGATCCAGACTAGAGATACAATTTAGAAGTAATCACCTAATAGATGATACTAAAATTATAGTCATTAGATTTATGAGGTTCCAGGGAGTGATTGTAGATAAAGAAAAAATATTGGCCCAAGTATGGCACCCTACAACATGTCAAATTTACTAGTAAAAAAGACACAAACTAAAAACAAAAGAAATTGAGAAGAAATAGCAAGAAACGTGAGGGCATAATCAGGTAAGTATGATATCCTGGAATCCAAATGACAGCCTAATAAGTAAAATGAGGACTGAGAAATTACCCCTTGGTTTTACAACATGGTAGTTACTAATATCTATGGGAAAAGCTATTTTGATGTATGACTGACTAGGTGCAAAAGCCTTCTTAGAGCAGGCACAAGGGAAAAGTAAGGACAGAAACAAGGATGGTATGTCTATGTAACTCTTTGAAGAAGCTTTGCTGTAAGAGAAAGGAGAGGATGAAATATAGTTACAAAGGAGACAATGTAGGGTCAGAAGAAGGATTCTTTTTATTTATGATTTTTAGAGAAACTAATTCCAAACATGTTTGTATGCTAATGTAAACAATCAAGAAGAGGTGGAGAGATGAACTTTTCAAATAATAGAATAAAATCTACTGAAAATTGGAATGATAATAATAATCATAAGATTATAATAGATCTTGTCTGTTAAATATCTACCATGAGTAGATTCTTTACTAGGTTCTTTGCACTTATTATTACCCTCTAAAATATCTTTGTTATGCCATCCATTTTACAAACAAGGAGGTAGGCTTGGAGTGTTGGTATCATGCTTGAAAATTCTCAAACTTCAGTATGCCCACAAATCATAAAGATCTTGTTAAAATGCAGATTTTGAGTCCATATGTCTGGACGAGGACTTGAAAATTTACATTTCTAATATGCTGCCAGATGGTGCCCATGCTCTGGTGCTAGTGAGGCAGGAGATTAGGGGATGGGCAGAAGGCTGGACAGGGTGTGACTGTCAGTCACAGAGGAGGCTGGACCTGCAAAGCACAGAGAGCTGTCAAATCACAGCACATAATAGTTTCCAAAGGCCCAAATCTGACATCAGAAGAAGGATACAAAAGATGGTGGTTGCTGGGCCTCAGAGCCACTTTATTCTTACTTTTCAAGTGCCCTGCTCTGCATGCAGAGCATACTTTCTCTCTTCCTTTCAAGTTCTTTTTCACTTCTACTTTTTTTCCTCTTTAACCTTCATTAAATGCTAAACTTTTATGTTCATTGGTTTTCCTGCCCAAATCTTTGAATGAGAAAAGAGCCTGGAACCCACTGGCCGCTCCAACATCTGATAACACTAGGACCATGCTATGAGTAATGAGAGTGTAGAGCAGATCATGGACAGTGCTGCATTGCAGCCCTGTTTGTTAAAAACCCAAGCTATCTTCGCTATGCCATGTGTTCTCCCATTATCTTTGTTAGGCCACAGATTAGAAAACCAGAATGAAAAAGGAAATCTAAAAATGAAATTCGGAAGCTGTGTGTGGAGGCACAGGCCTGTAATCTCAGCACTCAGGGAGGGAGGCTGAGGCAGGAGCATGGCAAGTTTGAACCTAGCTTCAGCAACTTAGTGAGACCCTATCTGAAAATAAAAAGCAGAAAAAGGACTGGTACTCAGTGCAAAAGACCTAGGTTCAGGCCCAAAACCACACACACACACAAAATCATTTGTTCTCTCTTGCAAGAAGAATCCTGAGGAAAGGCAAATTTGGAGCACAAAGCATATGTTCATTACTAACACATTTAAGATGTCTGCATGTCTGAGCTAGACAAGCTTTTCTCTCCAGATGAAGAGTTTGTGTAACTCATTTTTATTTGGACACTTTATGGTTTCTGACTGTGTAGGACATTTCAAAGTTAGTCCCACATCTAGACCCTGAATGGAAAACAGACAGCTGGCATTACCATAGTCCAACTTGAAATTTGTTCTTTGCATCAGTCAGGTATGAAGCAACTTTGGGAATTAGACACAGTTGGATTTATACCCTACTTCTGCTATTTATTAAATGTTTTATCTGAGCACATTTTGTACTTCTACCTCATTTCTGAAATAGAGATCATGTTTTCCAGTTTACAGATAGGTAACATGAGGACATCATGGTCAAAAGTGTGGATATTAGGAAGATTAATAAGAGCTTCAGTCTTAATGCCATAATTTCTGATTAGTGTCCCTAACCCCTCCAAGCCTCCCTGAGTCTCATTTGTAAAATGAGACAAATAATATGCCTACTTCTAAGGTTAATGTGAAAATCAAATGAAATATTCCAGGTGGAGATCAATAAATGTTAGCTCTTATTTTGAATATAAATGCTATTATTGCTGGACTTTTGAGGACATTTATGGAGATGTGAGCATACTATACAACACCTGATGTAGAGAAGGAGCTCTGCATATCTTTACTTTCCTTTTCCCCTAATCTGTTCTGGGATTAGTGGAGCAAGTTTGTTAATGGAAAATAAAAAGAAGAGAAAAAAGAAGCATATTAAAAGTATTAAAGATTTAGGAGTATAATCATTGTAGCCTGAAGCCTAACTGAGGAATAAAAGGAATTAAAAAGTCACAGAAAAAAATTTTCTTTCTTAGGCAATAGGAAATACCAGAAAGATTAGATAAAGACACTCCCAGAAGTCTTGAAGTGCTTACAAATAAAGATTTCACTGGCTTCCCAGCTTCCCACTACTAGTGTCATACCTAATAGAAAAGTCTAGGAGAGACTTACCAGGAAGCAAGCAGTACTTCCTGAGATTACAAGATCCATATGACACTTTGGTCCTCTTTGCAGAAGTGTCTGCCAGTGGATTTTATTCATGCTAACTTGTGATGACATTATTTCAACTCTTAGGTCTTCGAACAGAATATTGACGAGCATACTTTAAATTTTTCTTTTTCTTCATTTTGGAGAATACAAAAATTATTAAAATCCATACAAGAACATAATCTAATTTGATCATGAATGACTTCAAACAAAACATCACTTTAAAGTGATCATTAAAAGAATAAAGTTCAGCAGCTGTTCTATCATTTTATTCAAAGTTCTAGCCTATGGTGTGCAATGGGTTATAATCAAAATAATAAGGAGAAGTCTCTGTCCTCCAAGAAATGGCAGAAATGTATGGATATAAGTATGAAGAATGAGGTAGGAAACCAAAAATTTCATAAGCCAAATGTAAATATACTAACAATGCAGAGCAAAAAAATTCTTTCAGGAAAATTCATGCAGAAGGTAATAGGTTCGATGTTAAGGGTTATGTAGGATATAGATGGGAACTGTCACATTCTATCATGATCACCATCATGATCACAATTTGCAAATCTAAATTTATGAATCCATGCACACTAATTGTACTAAATCCTTGAGGCAAAAGAGTATTGGAAGATAAAAGCCCTTATTTAGCTATAACTAGTGATTTCCACCATAGATTAATTCTGCTCAGTTAGACAATGCTTTCAAAACTATGGAGAATGAAATGAATTTCTTACATGTCGATATAAGAGTTGATCATTTCATCATCCATAAAAACTCACATCCCAGTCTAGTAACCCTCTGGCAATGTAAAATTCTTCATTGTTCTTAAATCAGCAAGTTGTTTCCCTCCTCTGTTATTTTGCTGAGGCTGTTCCTTATAATTCAACTATTTGCTAAGACATGTGTCTTCCCAGAGAATCATGCCCATCTTGCCAGTGTTCTGTAACTCCCTGTGATGTTCTCTGCCAAATATACCTCCCAATAATAATGAATGAGTAGTCATCTGCCTGACTGCTTGCTTTACTGTAAGCTTCTTACTTCTGCCATGTGTGTGACACCCTCTCCCTGGCACACAGTAGGCTCCCCAATCCAGCACTGCCTGCCTTACTGGGCAGATTCAATCCAGTCCACATATTCTGTGATTTAGTGATTTATTTGGATTACTTGTACAGTCTCATATAAACTTTTTCTATGTTTTATATTTTGAAAGTTTTCTTGAATTCTTTTGGATGAATTAAAAATGTTTTTAATTTTCCCTTATGATTTACAGCCATTTTATTTCACCTGTATTCTGTTTTGGTGGTTAAGTGTAACATTTTAATAATATTTTATTCACTTTAGAAAGTCAAGTAAATAAACATCTGTCCTTTTTTCCTAAAGAGTTCAATGACCTGAGGGGGGAAATGGGAATAATTATACTATCTGATTAAAAGCTTACTACAAAGCTATAGTAATGGGAACAGTGTGGTATGTTGTCAAGATGGACAAATAGCTCAATGCCCTAGAACTGAAAGTCCTGAAATAGACCCACACACATGTACACCTCAATTCACAATGGGATTAGTCCTGATAATCCCATCATATGTTGAAAACATCATAAGTTAAAAATTCATTAAATACACCAAAAGCTATTAAACACTAGAGCTTAACAATGCAGTACACCTGCTACAAAGTTTTATTTCTCACCATCATGATCATGTCTGACTGGGAACTGAGGCTTGCTTCCATTATCCAGCACCCAAGACCAAAATTCAAAATACAATTTCTACTGAAAGCATGTATTGTAGTAGATTGTGGGCAGCAAACTATGACTTCCAGTCACTCATATAATCCAAGGGGAAACAATCAATATTTTCTGTTGTACTGTGTTGCTAAACTATATTTAGTAAGTTAGCATATTAAGTGCATTTTTTACTTTCCATATTTTCCATTAATCATGGGTTTATTAGAAAATAGCCCCATTCTAGGTGAAGAAGCACCTGTATTTATTCTATAACATTTTGTTTACTAATTTTGCACCTATCTTCATAAATAAGATTGACTTATAATTTTACTTTTTAAATGCTTTTGGAAAGATCAAAAAATGACTCTCCAACATTTTCAGAATGACTTGTTGATGTAACAATTGCTCACTGCAGTAAGATAATTTCACCTCTGCAAATCTTTAGCAGTATCTCATAAGAGAGGAACGTATGTCAGAATTTATTTAATTGGAAATTTGATTTAAGATAGGGCTTTCAAAGAAAGTGGGGCTCATTAGGATTGGGTAGACATGAAGATATAGCAGTTCAAGATTAATAGAAAGATGGGGATGGATTGAAATAATCATAGGGTATAAATTGACTGCTGATATTTATCATTGAAGAGTTGCCAGGTCTTTCTGGAAATTTCTATAATGAATAATCAAAAAACCATATACCTTTTTTTTTTTTTGGTACCAGGGATCAAACTTGGGTCCTTGTGGTTGCACAGCAGGCGGCGAAACCACTAAGCTAAATCCCCAGCCCCAAAAAACCATATACCAAGATAGGTTACTCTTGGAAGAAAAATCTCATGCCAAGAAAGACAGGGGTAGCATAAAATCGTGTTAACATGGATGCAGAGGTATGGTTTTGGTTCATAGTGTTCAGGCTTAATGGAGGGATAGACAGTTTTTATTCTCTGAAATTTGGAGTCATTACTGTGCTACTCATAAAATGAGTTGTGAAGTGTTCCTTCATTTCCTGTACTGAGACATTTTATAGAATTAGAATTATGTGCTATTTCAGGATTTGAAAGTATTTGCCTTTTTGAATTTCCTAGAACTCCTATTTTCTTTGTGGGAAGATTATTTAGCATTGATTTAATTTTTACAAATAGACTTTATTTTTTCCATACAGAAGTTTTAGACTTACAGCTTAATTGGATGAAATGTTAGAAAGCTTCCAAATATGTCCTTTCCTCCCCTAACCCCCTATACATCACCTCACTATCAATATCTCACATCCAGCATCTTGCACCAAAATGGTACATACTTTACAATTGGTAAACTCACTTTGAGATGTCATTGATCACCCGAAGTACATAGCTTACAGTATGTACATAGTTTACACCAAGTTTACTCTTGGTGTACAGTCTATGGGTTTGGAAAAATCTATAATATATGTATTAATCATTATAGTATCATTCAATAATCTTATTGTCTTAAAAATTCTAAGTGCTGTGTTATTCATCTCTCCTTCCTCTAAATCTCTTGGCCATCACTGATCTTTAGTTTTGCATTTCCCATAACATAATGTAGTTGGAATCATATGGCATTTTATCTTTTCAGACTGACTTATTTCACTTGGTAATAGGCATATCACATTTCCTCCATGCCTTTTCAAGGATTGATAGATCATTCCTTTTTAATGCTAAAATACTATTCGATTTTCTGACTATACCACAGTACGCCAATTCATTCACCAGCTGAAAGACATCTCAGTTGCTATAATTTACTAACTAAAGGGCATATTGATTGCTTTCAAGTTTTGACAATTATGAATAAAGCTGCTATAAAGATTTATGTGCAGGTTCTTTATTGACATGTTTTCAATCTGTTTGAGTAAATATCAAGGAATGAGATTCCTGGATCATATGGAAAAATTATACACAGTTTTGTAAGAAACTAGCAAACTGTCTTACAAAGTAAGTGGACCATTTTGATGTATCAGCAGTGAATGAGACTTTGTGCTGTTCTACATTCTTTTCAGCATTTAGAGTTTTAGGGTTTGGGATTTTGGCCATTCTAATAGATGTTCCAGGGTATCTCAGTGTTATTTTAATTTGAAATTCTCTAGTGAAACATGATGCTGAACATCTTTTTATGTACTTATTTGTTATCTAAGTGTTTTCCTTATTGTTTGTTCAGGTATCTCCCATTTTTAATGATTTTTTTTCTTCTTGCTGGGATTTAAGAGTTCCTTATATGGCTTGGATAACAATTCTTTTTTTTAACCCATTAAGTTTATTGGTACATTTTTGGTATAAAATATAGTTACATTCATCATTAGGATCTTGTACCTTTATTGGGATTTTGTACCTCTCTTGGTTCTTATTTTTTTTCCCCTTCCCTTGCCCTCCCTTCACCCCCTCCACCCTTCCCTATTTGCAAAGGCCTTGTTTCCATTTTTTTTCCTCTTATATTATTTCCTTTCCCTTTTTTCCCTTCCCCTACCCACCCCAATTCCCCTGCTCTTTTAGACCTTTTCTCCCTGTTACACAATATCAATTATACATTTTTTAAATTACAATATTAAGATCTAGGGATATTACCACATATTTTACAGAATTTAAAAGGATGTACAAAGCATATTACAAAAATCTTTTTTGAAATAAATTTGACAACTTCTAAGAAGTACCTTGGAAGACAAATTAATGAAACTAACTCTGGAGGAAATATAAAATTTGAATAGCATCTACTAAAGAAAGTATATTCCTAGCTTGAAAACCTACCTATATGACAGCAGCAGGCTCATAAACATTTTAACTGATAAATTATATCAAACAATTAAAGCAGAAAAAAGAAGGAACACTTCTCCCCTCATTTTAGGAACTCAGCATTGTGCTAATCCTAAAACTGGATAAAGATAATAGAAGAAAAAAGTATGAACATAGATAGAAATTTGTTTAACAAAACAAACTATTGGAAGTCAGATCTGGCAGGATGTAGAAAGTGGTTTTGTTATAGGGATGGCAGAGTTGGTTCAGCATTGGAAGTTGGATAACAATTCTTAATCATATATGTTTCTTTGTAATATTGTCACCCTGTCAGTAGCTTGTATTCTCATCATTTTGACACCCTTTTGCAAACCAGTTTTTAATTTTAATGAATTCCAGCTTATCGGTGTTTTCTTTTGCAGATTATATCTTTGCTACTGTCTCTGAAAATGTTATCACTACATTCCAGGTTATCCAGTTTTTATCTTTTGTTGTCTTCTAAAAGTTCTGCAGTTTTGTATTTTCCATTTAGGTCTATGATCCATCTTGAATTAATTTTTGTGAAGGGCATTATGTGTATTTTTAGATTCCGTGTTTTCCAAGTAGATGTCTGGCTGTTTGAGTACCATTTGTCCCATTTTCTTTTAAGCTTAGCTATGTATTTGAAAGGATGGTTGTTTTATTTTTCCTGTAATTTCTAGCAATTTTATAGAGGGAAGTTTTTCAGTGTATCTCTTTCATCATGGTATGAACAAAGGAGGTTCCCTATAAATGTTCACTCAAATGATTATGGCACATGACTAGAAAAGTGTACTGACAGTTGAATCTGTTCAGAGAAAAAGAGATGAATTGGTAAATTCAGAAGTTTGCTAGTTTTCTGTATAATTTGATTTCCACTGAAATCACAGACATGTTATAGTATCACTTAACCTTCACTGTGGGCACAGTTTTCTTGGGTTAGATCCAGGCCACCTGTGGTGAGTTTAGATCCTGTTATGACTGGACTATGGCAGGTTGCAAGTGTAGTTTGGGGTCAGAAAGTGGCAGCAATGTGGTAAGAAGAGACCACAAAGTAAATATTCTAAAGAAAGAATCATGACTTTCAAAAGTTGATTTTCAAAACAGAATAAGATATGATTCCTATAAAGATGAAAAATGGACATATATTAAAGATTTTGTTTAACTCAGTGTTAGAACTACACAGAGAGGTTACAAAACTACACATCTAAGTTAAATAAGGAATGCTGAAGTGGATGTGCATGGGGAGGCCACACTACTTTCTTCTCTTCTTGGGAGAGAAGAATTGGACCTTGACTGGACAGGACAGAATTGTTAAGACTACAGACAAGAAATTCTCTCTGTCAGCTTTTCATAATTTTCAGAGTTGTAAAATAGTTTTCATAGAATTGCAATAGATATCCTGGAACCGTGTACATGTAGACTCCAGTTTTCCAAAGAAACACAAATTTTTCCCTATACTACCAATTTGAGATAGGTCCTTTGTCCTGGGGGAATTTATTCTTATGAAGTGAGGATAACTTATGAAAAGAGTGAGCTCCTTCCAATTCTGTTAGTCTGACTTACTAAAGTATGACTGATTCAATAAAGCCAGTCCTAAGTGAAATGGAAAAGGAAAGGAGAAGGCTTCCCTATTTATCATTCCAATGCTGCTTCTGCCTGTTAGGACTCTTAATGACAGAGTCCCATCCGCCCAAATCAGGACTGATTGAACACCTTGGAACACAGCATATAGTAGACATATTTTACTTTGTAACATAGTGTGAGGACACACACACAAACATACGAACGGAAATAAAAGAGTTACCAAAAAATCCTACCTCTATTAGATGCAAAATACAGCCTTATATTTTCTGTGACAAATTGAATACTCTAAGACCCACTAGTGAAATGATTTTCCATTTATACTGCTTATTATAGTCAGCCAAGGAACTTTCAGAAATATAAATGCCTGGGGTTCAAGTTCCAAAGGTCTAATATAAATCTATGGCTTGTGGTTGAAACATCAGTCTCTCAGTTGATTTTCTGTATAACCCACATGGAGAATGACTGCTTCACACAGACTTACACCTTCCTAGTCCTTTTCTCTGTATGCCTGGGCTATGTTAGCTGGGTAACAAGAGCCATAGCAACAGGCCATAGTAATCAGATAGATCAATCTTTGTTAATAAGATGAAACACTCATTTTGCCTTAAGATGGGCTTGTGAAATAATTCTAATTATTGTAATTTTAGTCCTCCTGCTGCCTGGGAAAACCAGAATAAAATTACTCATTATTTTCTCTAAAGTTGAAGAATTGATTAGTCTTATTTAAGTCAAGATTCTTACATCTGTAGCAACTTTTATGATCCATTAATCACCAAAAACATGCTCCATTTGATCCTAAATTTACTGAGTCTTTGCTTAATTTATATTCAACTTTGCAAGTTTATTTTTGAATCTTATGCCTGCCATCCTTGTGAAGAGAAAACCTCATGTTTCCTCCTTAGTTTTTTCACCAGAAAAATCATTTTATGCCTTTCTATCTCCTTAGTCTCATGGGACTGTTGGTTAAAATGTTCACTTTTTTTTTTTTTTTTAGCGGTACTGGGGATCAAACTCAGGACCTCAGGACTTTGCACTTGCTAAGCAGGCTCGGCACCACTGAGCTAAATCCTTGGCCCAAGATGTTCACATTTTTAACAGACATAAAACTGCTAACAAGACAGCCAACTCTTTCAGAAGTTCCCTAATTTACTTTTACATGTCTATGCAATAATGTTTCTATGGAGCATTAACTAGGTGTCCAGCCATCTAGTTCTTAGAATTTGATTACAAAAGTAAGTAGGGCATTATTCTCTTGAATTGTTCACAGATAAAACAATAGACCAAAAAGCCTCAAAAAAATGCAGAAGTGATATGATGTGATAACTGCCAGACTGTAGTCCTGTTTCTGGTGTGATGGAGCTAAAGAACTGTACCAGAGTTTCCTTGGAGAATCTGCAAAGTCTTCCCAGGGAACCCAGTCAGAGGTGGTGACGACTCTGAGCTGATCATGAGGGATGTACACTCTAATAGAAAAAAAAAATATGTCTGAGTACTGAAACTGAGTCATTTTCTTTTTTCCTATCATCTATATCTAGTGAGGACTTTTCATCAACTATTATGTTTTCTTCATGAAAACCACATTTGAGTTCCAAGCTATTGTCTAATCTTTTCATCTTAGACACTTTAAACAAATGGGAAATGTCTTTCCTGTCAGGGATAATGGGTTGTTAGAGCAGAGGAATAGGGTGGGTTAAGGCCATCCCATTCCAGAAAGCTGCCTTCGTTTTTCACCCAGTCCAGGAGAGTGAGCAGGAGAGTGGAGTTGAATCATGCTAGCTGGGCTTCTAGGGGATAAAAGATGATGGAATTAAGTGTTGGCAGACAAAATAGAAATAAAGCTTGTCTAAAGAGAACATTTATTTCCCTAATAAATGACATTTAAATGACATTTTAGACATTTCATAAACATTTAAAAATTCTCAGAATTTTATTTCTCTCAGAATATCTATATTAAACATAGGTTTTTATTTCAGAAAACTTGTCCTTTAGATATTTATTTGAGATTGGGGTTTATGTTG
This sequence comes from Heterocephalus glaber, assembly GCF_000247695.1. Next base: position 15,479,958 of record NW_004624791.1, on the reverse strand, counting down.
AGTCATTTAACCAAGAAAATCATAACCAAATCCTGTCTTCTAAGTAACATAGATTAAATTACAGCTGAAGACCAAGGAAAAGAAAAGGCAAAATAGTATTTGTCTTGTCTTGGGCATAGAGCCATAATCCCCAGAGCCTTGGTAGCCTGGACTTGAGAAGTAGCCTGGCCACACAATCTCAGTTTTCTAATCCCAAACAGCAGCTTGATACCATAAGTCATATTTGTCTTCCATGCTGACTAGCCAGGGACATTTCCCTTTAGGACAAGTCTTAGCCAAGTCACTTGACCAGGAGCCTATGGAATGGAGTGAGAGCTGTCAGAATGGCACAAGGATGCTTAATGCCCCCAAATCCAAAAATGCTCAGTCTCCTCAACTATAAAATGAAGAAAATATCACTAACCTCATGGGTTGTTCCGATCACTATATACACTTTACAGTCTTTAGTATTGTCTGATCACATAGTAAAAGTTCAAGTGTGTGTGTGTGTGTGTGTGTGTGTGTGTGTGTGATTTTCATTATGATCATTGGTATAATTACTTTTTAAACACATATTTATTGAGCCAATAAGGACTCAGGTTTGTCTTAGCTCTATTACCAAAGAAATATGAGACATAATCGTTGAGGCATAAGAAAAGAAGTATATAGACAATAGGAAATTAATGTGTAGGGTGACTGTACAGTACCAATGTGCACTAGTAAATGCTGAACAACCTGCAACCTAAGGGAAAATGTGTCCACATATTTACATTACTGAATTTTACTAATAAAAGTGATATGCGGCTCACTATTTACAAATCATTATAAAATATGCAATGTTCTCTGTAAATTTCATATAATCAATTGACCCTTAAAGACATGGTTTCATTAATTTTAGCTGATTTTTTATAACTATAGCCAATTTCTGGTAACTATGGAAAAAAATGTATTTCTGATATGAATGCTTATTAAATTTTTATGGACACGAGCAAATAAGATGAAAAATGAAGTTATATATTGAAAGTTCACTCATTCATCAATTATGTGAGTGACTTCATTGTTGAAATAGACAATGCTTTTAGAATAAGAGAAGAATACACATTTCCTCAGTTTTTGGTACTACTCACAATATAACAGCCATGAAACACTTCTAAATTTAATCTGAGTGGTTGATCTGCTTTCTAGTCTAGATCAAGGGTTTTTCAAATTACAACTGAATGTACTCCACAACTTTAACCCACCTTAATTCCATAAAAAACATGTTTTATTGCAATATACTCATTTGTTTCCATATTGTCTATGATACAAAGTACAACTACACAATTGAGAAGCTATGCCAGGGATCACCTTCAAAATGTAAAATATTTGCTATCTGTTCCTTTACAGAAAAAGTTTACTGATCTCTGGTCTAGACAATCAGCAAAATGATAAATCAAACTGTATTCTGTGCCAATTTCATGGCCTATTTCAAGCTATCTGATTGTGGAGTTGGGAAGAGAGTCACAGTAGTCCACAGTAATGTAATATTTATGTGATACAGTGATAATATCAATAGGTGAAAGAACATAGATATAGTAAATATGTATAGTAAGTAATTAGGGAATCATGAGTTTTAAAATATATTTAATTTTAAGTTTATATAATTTACCTTTTCCCCCCATTTTTTCCTTTTCTCATATTTATTCCTTTCACTTCTTTCCTTCCCCCCTGTCCTTCCTACTTCCCCTTCCCCTTTGGATCTTTTCTTCCTATTTCACATTATCTATTATACATTTTGATCCTTATTTACACTTTCAGTTTCTCATACCAGAGAAACTGTTTGGTATTTACACATGTGCATCCTATTTGTTTCACTATTTATTGAATATGGACTCAATGTGCATCCATTTAGCTATAAATGTCCCTAAGTTTATCATTCTTTATGCCTGAGTAGTACTCCATTTTATTTTTTAAAAAACACATTTTCTTTATCCAGTCTCCACTTGATGGGCAATTGGACTGTTTCCAAGTTTTAGCTATTACAAACTGTGCCATTATAAACATGGGTGCCCATATATCACTGTGGTATGATGCTTTTAATTCTTTTTGGAAGACAGCCAGCAGGGGAATAGCTGGGTCAAATGAGACCTCTGATTTTAGTTTTTTTGAGGTATCTCCATACTGATTTCCACAGTGGTGGCACAAGTCTACATTTCCACCAACAGTGGACAAGGGTTCCTTTTCCCCCAAAACCCCACCAGTATTTGTTATTGGTCAATTTCTTGATAGCAGCCATTCTTTCTGGGGTGAGGTGGAATCTCAGCATTGTTTTCATTTGCATCTCTCGAATGGCCAGTAATGTTGAACATTTTTTCATATGTTTATTTGCTACTTTTACTTCTTTGTCTGAGACATGTCAGTTCATTTCAGATGCCTATCTTTGGATTGAGTCTTTAAATTTTCGAGGTCTGATTTTTTAAAGTTCTTTATATATTCTAAATAGTAGACTTTTGTCTGAGGGACAGCTGGTAAATACTTTTTCCCATATTGTGGGTTGTCTCTTCATGCTGTTGGAGGTTTCTCTTGTTGTGCAGAAGCTTTCTAATTAGATGAGATCTCAGTTATTGATTCTTGTGCTAGTTCACATGTGACTGAGGTTTTGTTCATAAAATCTTTTCCTACACCAATGTCTTCAAGAGTTCTATCTAACCTCTCTTCCAGCTGGTTTAGTGTTTCTGTTTTAATATTTAGATCTTTGATCCATTTTGAGTTTAGTTTAGTGCATGGTGAGAGATATAGGTCTAGTTTTAGTCCTTGGCAAGTTGAACCCCAGTTTTTCCAGCACCATTTATTAAAGAGGCTATCTTTCCTCCAGTGAGGTTGTTTGGCTCCTTTGTCAAAGATGAGGTGGCTGAGTGTATCTGGAGTTGTTTCTGCATCTTTTAATCTATTCCACTGGTTCTCTGTTCTGTTTCTTTGCCACTGCCATGCTGTTTTTATCACAGTAGTTTTGCAGTGTAGTTTCAAGTTGAGAATTATGATACCCCTCCTAATTTACCTTTTAATAGAGGTCAGACTTAACAAATGGCTTGCAAAATTCCTAAACATTTGATAACTGACTCTCAGAATCAAACATGAGCTGGCTCTAGCTCACCCTTACAAATAGCACCCTTGTGTCCAAGGAGCTCCTGGTACAAAGGAGAAGGTTGCCTAGTTTGCAGGTTGGTACTACATTTGTTTGGCTAGTAATTAGGAAAGACTTCAAAAGGGAAAAGACAGAACTAAGAAGGGGAGGATAGAGGAGACTTGAATGCATAGGGGTCAGGCTGAATAAATAATTTTTATGAATATTTTTGAGACATTATAGGCATTGGCTCAGAGCTGGAGATATGAAGCTGAGTAAGACATATAACCCTTCATCTTAGAGCTCATAGCTAAAGAATGAGGGCCAGTCATATTTTTCCTCTGATTGGCCTATGCCAATTCTCTGAGACCTATGCCATGGATTTGATAGTAAACAAGTTATCACAAACAAATAATTCTTGTGAAAAACATTAAATGTCACAGTAGAACCACGTTAAATGTTATGAGCATAGAGTAGGAAGAACTTAATTTTCTGGGAAAATTGGGAAGAGCTCTCATAGAAGCTTTTAGGTCACATTCCATATAGACATGTCTTTCTTTATTTCCAAAGTAATTATTTTACTGTTTCTGAAAAGGCTATGTGACCTCTCATTTTGCTTGCCTTTTAGTCTTATTTGACTTATCTGCTCTTACCCCATGTGCCTATCCAAATTTGCATCAAATCTAACCTCCTTCCAGGAGCTTTCACTGACTCAAGGCCATAATTCTATATGCTCTTTCTGAGACCCTGCAACATGTCCTTCCTGTAAAATAGTCTTCACAATTTTTGAATTATTATCTGTGTGCACCAGTGTAATGTGGGCTGAGCATGCTGTAACAAGGCTGACAGGTGAGTCAGTAGGTCTCAGAATTCCATGGATTTATTATGTATGGTTGCCAAAAAAAATATTTTTTTGCAAGTGCATGAACTTTCTCATTATTAGTGACAGGATATGAACTTAAAAGGTTAAAACATAAAGTATTTTTTAATAAAAGGGTCTGAGGTCAGAAGAAAGCTGAATGGTGTGGTAGAAAAAATGATCGCCCTAGCCTCAAATGGACCCATGCATCAATTCTTGTTCTGTCTTTTCTTAGTGGTATATCCTTTTTTTGTTTTGTTTGTTTTGTTTGTTTGTTTGTTTGTTTGAGACAGGGTCTCACTATGTAGTTCAGGCTGTCCTCAAACTAACTATGAAGCTAAACCTGGCCTTGAACTCCTGGCAATTCTCCTGCCTCAGTCTCCTGAGTTCTGAGTTCTGGGATCACAGATATGCATGATCATACTCAGCTCTTAACAGTATATCCTTTAATGAACATTTAAACTATTTTTTTAGACTTTATTCTTTTATCTGGAAGTGGAAGATCATCATGTCATATGGTTATGTGAGGATTACTAGATCATGAGATTATGAACTGAATTTTGTGTATTTTTTTGTCCATGATGCTTGGCTGTGCATTGGCTTACAATATGCACTTATTAGAAGAATGATTAACTCTGTTATGATTAAAATTATTTAGAAATGTCCCTATTTTCCACTGCAATGGAATAGATATATAGATATTTTCTCTATTCATATGATCAAAGTAACTATGTGCATTTAAAACCGATGAAGGAAGTACATTAATCTGTTAAAAGAGGAAGTGAAATTAAGCACTCAGTGGATTTACCATGATCTAATTCCTTCCTCTCGTCACTCACTTCAGCTACATCTGTAATGTTTCCTAAAGTCTCAGTATGCTTCAGTTTTCCATTCTTTGGGGTTCTTTTCCTTTTTAAATTGTTCATGCTTTCAGAATTCAGAAGTTGTAGGTCATACTGAATTTCCTATGGTGAGGAATAGGGGAAGGGAGAGGTATAATCTCTTCTGTGTTGATACTTTCTGAAATTATTATGTATCAGAAACACAAAGATATACTAAAAGCAGTAATTATAAGAAATGAGGCCTGTTACACAGTCTACTTAATATTTTTGATTTAGTGTCATCTTGTAACAGCTGACATCTATTGACAATTTAGAGCTAGGATTATGTCACATTACCATTTATGATAAGGAGAATAATGATCCCCCTGAAGTATACACATCTAATTGCCAAAACCTAGGACTATGGTATATTTCATGGCAAAAAGAACTGTATTGTGTGGTTAAGTCAGAGATCTTGACATAAGGAGTGTGTACTGGATTAGATAGGTGGGCCCAGTGTAATCACAAGGCCTTTAAGAGATGGAAGAGGCTAGAAGATTATGAGAAGGGAAAGTAGGGGTGAAAGTAGAGACTGTAGTGATATGATTACTCAGGAAGGGGCAAACATCCAAGAAATATAGGGAGCCTCTAGAGCTGGAAAAGACCAGGCAACAGCTGTTTCCTTGAACCTTTAGAAAGAATGCAGTTTTGCTTACACCTTGATTTGACCCAGTAGGATACATTTTGGGTTTCTAACATATCCCAAATAATAAATTTGTGTTATTTTTAAATCGTGGAGTTTATGATAATTTGTTACACAGTGTTGTTACACAACACTAATACATCAAACATACTTTGCTTCCATCCACTGAGTCACAATGACCTTGTGACCTAACCTATCCAGCCCCTACCCTTCTGCTTTGTCTTCTAGGACCACTAGCATCCAGTCCACCCTCTATCTGAACTGTTTATTTCTTCTAGTCCCATTGGAGTCATTACTGTCCCACTAAAACCAGCAGAAATGCAGTAGGTGAATACACATACTTACATACATAAACACACACTTGCCACTCCTGATAATCAAATTCTGCCAACTTTTCCAGCTTTATAGCTGTTCCAAAATGGTTCACCTATTTTCACACTTACTAATTTGTCCTATAAGCAAACATTTATAACCAGTTGCATGCAGTTTCATATTTGATAACTAGATGTATGTAAGAGGACTAGGTCATACATTTTATTTTTCTCCTGGAATCCTTTTGCTACTGAGCTAGATAAACTCAAAACATTTGTTGCCTTAATAATGTTAATGGATGTGTTGAGCTGTCAAGCTTTGATTTGGGTTCTTTTTTGTTTAGAGCCTAGTAAACTGCTATTTATTCAAGTACCATAAGATCACAAAAATAAGTATTGTGGCTTCTAAAGAACTTGGATTCCAGAATAATTCTTAATGGATTGTGAACTTCTGTCTAGTGATAGACTCCACACCTAACATGACCATGAAATCACGTAATTGGCTGAAAGTCCAATGTCATGTGTCAATTTTGTGCAGTCTGTGCTACCAAAAATATTTGTTCTCTTTTCTGTCTGACTTGATTGCATCAGACTTGCTATTTCTCTAAAATTTAGTGGTAATTTTAGTCTAGGTTAGTGTTGACTAGCAAAATAGGACTAACTAGTTTTGGTTCTATAAGTAGTATTTTATTTGGCATGATGTTCTCTGCAAATTTATCAAGTTCTCTCTCTTGCTCAGGTCAGTGTCATGTTTTGTGTTCTTACCAGTATATTTTACCAGTGCTTTCCCTGAAACACAAGCAGGTGTGAGGCAGGAACTTAACATTACACCACTAATGGACAAATCCTCATATTGCTGTTATTTTTCAATAAAGTGAAAATACGCACAGTGGAGGCAACATCAATGGTTTTCCCTGCTGACTACATCAAAATTATTACAGAAACTAATTTCCTCACGTGACTTACACAGCCTCTTTTTAGTCAACTTCAGCTATCACCATTACTATCCCGCTTCCTCTAAAAAGAGAAGTTGCTCCCTTTTATGGTGAGACAGGACTTTCCATCTCTGACTTAATTACATTACACATCTTTAAAAAGTATATACAAAGGAAGCCAGATTTCCATTAAAAATAAATGAATAAATGGGACTGTAGTGAAAATTGCATGTCTATGTCCTGAAGTGGAAATGGCTTTTGCTGATTGCTGCATTAAAAACCTGAGAGAATGGAACATGACCTAAAATGAAAGTTTTTTTCAGAAGTTGAAGAAAAAATAATTCAACACTCCCAAGTGAAATATTTCTAGTGGTTAAGAAAATTCCATTATTTAAACATTGCAATCTGGGCATCGTGGCACATGACTGTAATCCCTGCACTAGGGAAACTGAGGTGGGAAGACTGTCACAAGTTCTCAGCCAACTGGGCTCCATAGTGAGTTCAAGGCCATCCTGGACTACATAGCAAGACTTTCTCTCAAAAAAAAAAAATTGCAACACAGTTAATTTTCATGTTGGACAGTGGAAGGAACCCACTATACAGATCTTCTGATTCCTTTCTGATTCCTACTCCATTCCTCATCAGGTCCAGCCAGTACTCTGTTTACCACCTTCACAGAAGCCCGTTTCTCACACCTTGCTCAAAATGTTAGAATCTGGACCTAGCCTGCTCCTGCAGGCTCGGGTCCTGCATATGTTCTATGGACACCCCATTCCCTTGAGGTGTCCAAACCTCTGTGCTGTTCATGTTCATTGTTCACCCCATTGTTCATGTTGTGTCCTTTCCAGGAAAGCCACACCTAAAGCCACACTTCCATGTCTGCATGGCAGATGACATTTTCTAATTATTGTTCAAAATCTAAATGTTCTTTGCTGTACTTTTTGTAACATAGAAAAACTAGGAATCTCACAAATACCATTAGCATAGAATGGATAAATTGCATATTCACACTACAGACTATATTGTATAACCAAACAAACAAACAAACAAACAAACAAGAACAGATTGCATCTACCTACAATAGTATGATGACTCTCACAAAGAATGTTAAAACAAAACAAGCCAGGCCAAAAATGGATATTATATAATTCACTTGGTACAAATTTCACAAAACAGGCACAATTAATCTCTGGTGCTAGAACCCAAGATCATGACTACCCTTGAAGAGGAGAGCAGCTGGAGGCAGGCAATATGGAGCATTCTGAGATGTTGGGAGTTTTCTTTTTCTGGGTCTGAGTGCTAATCATAAGGGCATGTTCTCCTTTGAAAATTTATTGATCTGTATTTTCATCACTTTTAAGAACATACTTTTTTTCCATTAAGTTTATTTGTACATTTTAGGTATAAAATACAGTTACATTCATCATTGGGATCTTGTACCTTTACATGATGTATCTTGGTTCTTATTTTTTTCCCCTTCCCCTGCCCTCCCTTCACCCCCTCAACCCTTCCTTATTTCCAAAGACTTTGTTTCCATTTTTTTCTTTTCTCATATTTTTTCTTTTCCCTTCTTTCCTTTCCCCTACCCCTCCCACATCCCCTGTTCCTTTAGATCTTTTCTTCCTATTACACAGTATCAATTATGCATTGTTTTAATTACAATATCAAAATTTAGAGGACATTACCACATATTTTACAGAATTTAAAAGGATATAGAAAGCATATTACAAAAATCTTTTTTGAAATAAATTTGACAACTTCTAAGAAGTACCTTGGA
>NW_004624791.1:15459589-15469739 GCF_000247695.1 Heterocephalus glaber | reverse complement strand
AGTTTTGCAGGGTACATCAATCTGGGTTGGAGGCTGTTTTCCTTTAGGGCTTGGAATACGTCACTCCAAGCTCTTCTAGCCTTGGGGGTTTGCATTGAGAAGTCTGCTGTGATTCTGATGGGCTTTCTTTCGTATGTGATTTGTTTTTTTCCTCTAACTGCATTGTAGAATTTTGTTCTTCTGTTGGGTTTCTGGAATCTTAACAATTATATGCCTATGTGTAGATTCTTTTTTGATCAAGGCTAGGTGGAGACCTATATACCCCACTTATCTGTATGTCAAGTTCTTTTCCTCTGCCAGGGAAATATTCTGCCATCACTTCTGTGAAAAGTTTTTTATGTCATCTGCACTCTCTCCTGTTTCTTCATTGACTCTGATCAGTCTGATGTTATTCTTCTTTGCATCATCTAGCAGCTGCTGGATTGATTTCTCATGGCCCTTACTATTTTAAAGCAATTTTTCTTTTCCTGGTCACTAATTGCAATCTTATCTTCTATGCCTGAAATTTTGTCCTCACCTTGGCTCATTCTGCTGCGTAAGCTTTCAGTGGAGTTTTTAATCTCCTGGAAATCTGTTTTATGGATTCCATCATGTTCCTCAGTTCCTCTATTTTTTTTATCTGTGTCTTTCATCATGTCTTGCACTACAGGCACAATCTCTGATGTTATCTGAGAAATTATTTCTGATTTTTTTTTTTCCAGATCCTCTTTTGTTGCCAGTTCAGGGAGTACAGGTGGTTGGGTATCAGTGTTCCATCTCATTTTCCTTGGGGTTGCTTTAGGTGATCTGGAAATCTGGTTTTGAGACTTGTTTACATGTCTTCTCATTTTGACAGGGGTGGGGGTGGTTGGGGGTGGGTGGGGTGTTGCTGGCACCTGCGCGGCTCACCTCCTGTGAGCTGGGGGAGGGGGTGGTATGGCAGCCTGGAAGCCTCCTCCTAGGCACTGGGAGCAGCTCACCCCCTGTGCACTGGGCAAGAACACATTTTTTAATGATAAGTCAGAAGAAAACTCAACTTTCAACTTAAGTATTAATTTCATAAAACAACTAGCTTTAGGTTGTATCTCTGTATTACATATATTTTGCCACACTGATTGTAATTTTTAGGACTGCATGCCTTTTTTGGATATTTTCTCTCTGTCCCTGTGGATTCCCTTTGCCTCCTTCTCCAGCATACTCTATATCCAAAGAAGCTTGCATAGATTGTCTGCAGACAGTTAAAATGTGGTAGCAGCCTTTGCAGAAAGGTTTAGAAACCCATGCGAAAGTGGATTTCCTCTTTATGACCTTCATGGCCTTGGATGTTAAGCAGCTTTGCTTATGTTGCATTGTTTGTTCTAAGTGAGTATTTAAAATTGGCCCATGTTCAGAAGGATTAGCCTATTTCCTCTGAGCCTAACTCAGTATCTTGGTGCATTGTGGGTACTTAATGAATTCTGGATAACTGAATCATTACATCCCGTATCTTACTGCTTTGTAAGTGTTTACATTTATTACACCAAAGGGGCCACTTGGTTCAGGGAGTAATAATAACTGACTCATCTCTAGGGAGTGCACTGTTACCGCCACATCAAAGATACTTATTTATTTTTCATGAATGTGCAAAACCATAGTTCATAAGTACACTGGGGCCATCCATAACAGCTGCCACACTTCATCAGTAATAAGAAGGCACATAGCTATTAACCAAATAATCTCAACTACCTAATAGAAATTCTCAGAAATAGTTCTTCTATTGAATATCTAGAATTTAGGAGACACAAAGCTAAAGTTTAATATTTATTTATTGAGCAACAACAGTGTAATTACTGTGAAGATCTGAGTGATTATTAAGACCAAAGAAAGAAGTTAATGTGACTAATAAAAAAACTGGAGAATGCATAAATCTACAGAAATATACCAGAGTTCACCAATGAGCTTTATAAATTAGTATTTTAGTAAAGTTATTTCATTTTTTATATTGTAGATATGGAAAAGAATATTTAAAAAGAATGTGGGTTTTTTTTTCCATTTTCTAGCTTCAAATTATATTCTCAATTTTAACCTGTTGTATTTGCTTGCTTATGTAATCAAGGACCTGGCCAAAAATTAAACAGTACAATAATTGCAGAAAACTATTGTTTAAGCAATTTAATACAAAGCAGTCTTCAAAGGAAAATTCTGACTTTCTCATTTTCCCTGTCATATCAGACCAGAAATCATAGAATTTGATAAAGAAGGTAGAGAAGTTTTCTGTGAATATTATAACAAATTGCCACTCACCCTGTGACTTAAAACAATACAAATTATTACCTTACAGTTCTGTAGTCTGACATGAGTTTCACTGGAATAGTATCATGGTGTTGGAGGACATCTGCCTGCTTTTTGAAGTTTCTGGGAAAGATTCTTTTTATATTCATTTGGATTACTGGCAGAATTGAGTTTCTTGTGGTTTTAGGACTGAGGTTCCTTTCTCTTGCTGGTTTTCAGCTGAGCATCCCAGCCTGTAGAGTTTCCCAGCTTCTAGAGTTCACCTACCTTCCTTAGCTCATAGTTCTTCTGTCTTGAAAGCCTGTTAGGGTAAATTGAAACCCTTGGCACTTTGATCTCTTCTCTTTCCATCTTTCTGGTTATATTTTTCTTCCATAGCCTTTCACTTTTAAGAAGTGTGGTGACATAGGGAACATTTAGATTATCTAGGTCCTTATCTTAATTACATTTTCAAGGTTCCTTTTACCATGTAAAAGTAACATGGAGACATGTACTTCTTTAGGATATTATTTTATCTACCACAAAAGGCCATGTTTCAATATTTTTCACCTTGTTTCTGCTCATTTGGTATTTTTTAATTTACCAAAACCCTAATATTAATAGACATTTATAAAAGTTCTCCAGTCTGTCCTTTTCAAAATGAGTAGTAAGCAGCTATATGAAACCTTTAGTGATATTAGAGATGAAATTTTATGGCTTGAATGAGTAAGAGGAAACATGAAAATATAATTTAAGATCTAAGATACTATCTGCATTTTAGGGATCATTTCTTTGGATTCACATTAATTTAATGTAAAAATAATCTATTCAAAGTAGCTTAATTAAGAAATAATTAATACAATATTTCACAGAATCCAAGGAAAGAAATACATTTAATCATTCAAAGGACTGGATATAAAAGAAAACCGTTAGGAACTTTTCTTTATTTCTTTACTCCCCTCTCCTAGACCTTCCTTATTTCAGTCTATGCTTTTCCCACTCTGCCACTCCTATTCCCTGCTTTTACCTAATTTTGATGCTTTCCACCCCTTGGTCATGGCCGCTGCAGTTCCCAGCACGTTTCTTAGCTCAGGCTCCAGAGGCTGACTCCCAGGAATCACTGAATCCTAATTTTAAATTCTTTATGGGAAGATCTTCTTTGACAAGTCTTGAATCTGGTGTTATCACCATTGTAATTAACTATAATTGAACTAGAGAATTAGAGGAAGTGCTTCAAGCACTGGGGATATGCAGGGTCATTGACACAAGGGCTACCACAAGGCCATCTTCTATCAGTGGCCAACCTGGTTACCTTAATGTGTATTTTGTTGATTAACTGTTGGATACTTCATTTGCTCCAACATAGTAATTGGGTACAAAATACTATACATTTTATTTGCTTTATATGAAGTATTAAACTGTTATGCCTTGATGAATTTCATATAACTTAAAGTATAACAATTTCAGAAGTTAAAATAGTTTAAAACTTTGAGGTTAGTGAACCTCAGCTCTGTCATCAGAAGGAGAGAGAAAATCATATTGTCCTGGATTATGATGATAGTCCTATCAAATTCATACATTTATTCAATTTTCCATCTCCCAAGCATGAAGTGATGTATCCAGACAAGCTCTTAGCTTAGCTAATCTGGTACCTATTTCATTTGATTTGGATCATTCCTACTTTCCTGGCACTAATCCTTTCTTTGCATGATACCATTGTCTTAATCCTAGGAATTCTCTTCTATTTCTAAATGCTACTCTTTTCTCAAACCAAAACTCACCTTAGATACCTCAAATTCTTTTAATGCCTTCTAAGAATCCTTTTTACTGCTTTTGTGATCATCACCAACATATCAGTGAATGTAACATAGTGCTCTGAATTGCTGCCATCAAGTGAACTTTTTTGGTATGATCTAATTTTGTGAACTCCTTGCATACGGTGCATATCTATTTAATTTACTTTTGTATCACTATATATTCTCTAAGCTTAGTGCTTAGATCTATGTGAATGATGACTAGATATTTGCTGAATAAATATTTAGTTAAATTTGTTGTTCCTTAAGTGCACCTTAGCCCATTGCATCTATGATACTACTACATGTGCATGAAAAGCTTTAGGGAGTTTGATGAGTGCTGAAGTTTTCAGTAGTAAGTTTGATTTTCTGAAGACGGCAGTGTATGTTATATAGGATTCTTAGTCCTCAAAAGTTCTACTTGATTTTTCCAGCTGTGAATTTTGTGAGGTTCAGTTGGAGACCCAATACTGAGTTTTATGTTCCAATTTGGAAATTTAGGCCATTTCTCTCTAATGTGTGGCAGTACAACTGAACTGGGTTTCTGACAGGTAGCTGGAGATCTTCCAAAATATCCTCCTGGCTGATTATTCTCATGTTTGGATGTATAACCCTAAATTATAATTTTCTTCTTCCCTGAAGCTTTTTTTTTTACCTAGCAATCCAAACTAAAGGGATAGTTCAGGGTTTGGGAGCCATGACATAGATTAGAGCACACATTCTGGAGCTAGACAGAGTTAAACTCAAATTCTTGCCCTACAGCTCTGTGTGACCACTGTCAATCTACAAATCCCTGGATGCATCAGCTTTCACATACCTCATGGGGAGATAGACTAGAGTTCTTATGCATATTCAGTGAGATAATGTATGTAGAATATATGGACAATATCTGGCATTATGGAAGTGTCTAATCATGACTCACCATTCTCTTAGTCAATTTGAGGTAAGTCAGAGGGTTGAAAATGAAAGTTCATTGAAAGTCACATTCTTGCCTCTGCTCTGAACATATGAATGGATTACTTTATTTGAACTTTCCTTACCTGAAAAAAATTTTTCACTTGTAATCTCCTTTGGAATTTTACAAGAGTTACTCTCTTTGGAAATTTAAAATTCCTACATCATTGAAATTACATTTTTAGAAAGATACTAGAGCGGTTCCCTCCACTAAAGATTATACACTTCTAGTATCATTGATTTGTTTTCTGCTTGAAAAAATATTATTTTGAATTAAGGAATTAAATTTCAATTTGAATGTATTGGCATCAACAGTTAAAGACTTTCTTTAATACTCTACAGCTCTAATAGATGGAAAAGAGTCCTCTTAAAACAAAAGCACATGACTTATGACCAGATTGCCCTTTTGAATTTCTACAGAAATTCTTATACCCATCATACTAATTCAATTATATTTAGTTCTTTTTTTAAAGTTTCAAAGTTTCACATCTTGAAAGTTTAAAGACTCCAAAGATGTTTCTAGAACTGGCAGAAAACTGACTCTATTAGGAATGAGCAATAGTGCAGAAAGGGAAAAGACAGAAAAAAAAATCTCTTACATCAGGAAAGAAAAGCAGTTGTTATGAGTGTGCTAATTGTTCCAGTCAACTAGATGTGGAAATGCCAAAGGGAAACAGGAGTAGGATATCCTAATCTCATAAACACCCACTGTATTAATTTGTATTAAGAAATGCAAGTCATAGAATAAAATAGCGATAAGGATAATGGTCAAGAATAAAATAGTGATAACTATCCTATATTGACATGTGTAAGTTTAGAAATAAAAAAAAAACTTTCTAGGAAAATTTCAAGGGTTGGACTACAGTGACTTCAATCTAATGATTTTAAGATCAGCATTACTTGTTTTATTATTTTACATTCAATAGAAACAAAACCTCCAGAAATTATTGGGCATGATTTTATGTCAGGCAATACACAAAGTTAAGCATATGAAGTGAAACATGACATTATCTATGAAAATTTCCAACCTGGTGATGTGAGGGTAACTTTACCTTAAAGTTTTAACTTTGAAACACTATACCATAAGTACAAAATAATGTGATGCACAAAATCTTTCTAATTTTGAATTCTTCTTGAAGTATAATTATTTATTATTTTGTAGCAAAAATACTGACTGATAAATTGAGAATCCTGGCCAGGAAATTTATATTAAATTTAACAGAAGGTGGTAGAGTGTCTTGGAGGTTCTGGCAAAGGCAAATGCAAAAACTGTTTTGGAGGCATGCTCCCATAAATGTTTCATGAAAAAAGAAATTCCATAGCAAAGATGAGCTCCAAATTTTAAAAATATTTCAAAATACTTGAGGAAAAAAGCTGTATCATGACAAAGTGAGCAAGCATCAGTGCTTAGGCCTCTCATAGAATTAATTAATTAATTTTATGTTTGTTTGGGTTTTTTTGATACTGGGGTTTGAACTCAGGCCCTTGCACTTGCGAGGCAGGTGGAGGCACCTCTGAGCTACATCCCCGACCCTAATTAAGTAATTTTAGGTATGAGAAGATGCATTTATTTAGAAGAAAAAAAAATCACAAAATATGCGTTATGTTGGAGATTCAGGCAGAATTATTCTGTCTCTCTTTAGGTGATTTCCCAGATATGCCTACATGGAATGAATTTTCATTGCAACTTGGCTTCCTCCCTGCCCCACTCAGGATGCTACCACTTCCAACAATAATCAGATAAGCCAGTACTCTGGCACTTATACTTCCTTGACTTCATGGGAAATTTGTTTCCTCGTGAATTTTTATGTTTTTAATAGTTAAGTCTTCCAACTAACACAAATGTCCATTGGTTTCTTTAGTTGTAATTGTGACTAATCTTGGGGAAAGGGGAGAAATGAGCCTCTAGCAAGATATTTCTCATAGTACTTTCCTGGATTTTTGTGAGATTAACTAGAAAATCATTTATTCTATGTCACATCCCAGCTCTCTCCTTATCATCTATCTTCTAAGTTAGTAGTACCCAAATCTGGCTTCTATCAGAATCATCTCCAGAGCTCTTTATAAATATAAATTCTTGGTTCTAATTCCTAAGTTAGAATCTCCCAAAGTGGGGACTATAAACCTATATTTTTATTCAACTCTAATGGTGATTCTTATGTGGGCAGTTGAGCACCAAGTTAAGACAGGTATTCAGAAACAAATGGCTAAGGAATTGAAGACCAATGTTAAGCCTGGATATTGAAGAACAAATATGATTTTCAAAAGTTGTGGTTCTATGTGTTTAATCTTATTTTATTTTATTTTTTTCTTAGTCCATGTTTGCAGGACATAATGATTACATTTATTGTGTGGAGTTGGTACATGTGCATAGCGCATCTTTATTCCTTTTTTTTTGTCTCCCACCCTTTGCTCCCTCCCTTTTCCTTCTAAAACTCAGTGCCCTTCCCATTTGCCAAAGCTCTACTTTCATCATATTTCCTTCAATTCTTTTTTCTTCCATTCTCTTTCCCTCCCCTCCACTATCCTTCCCTTTTCTTGTTCTCCTATCTATTTGAAAAAGATCTCCCTATGTCCTATTTATTTACTTTTTATAGAATTTGTGTGATGGAAATTTACAAAAAAGTATATTAAATAAATATCTTTAAAAATCATTAAACACAAAAATTGTAAAAGCAATTCCATAAGAAAAATACAAGTCATTTGGAAAAAAATAAAATAGAACTATAAACAACATTGTTAATAAATATTAATTTAATTTACTTTTATATACTCTTTGTACACTTGGAGTGCATGAAGGTTATATTCGTCTTAGGGTGTAAGTGCATGCCCTTAACATACTTGGTTCTTTTTATTCCTTTTCCATCTCCCCCCTCACCTCCTTCTCTAGATCCTTTCCCCCATTTTCATTATCTTTTTCAGTTTGTGCTTGTGACATATAATGATTATTAAATTCATTGTAGGTATTTGGTACATGTACTTGATGCACCTTACCAATGGTCTCTTGGACCCCTTCTCATTTACAAAAAGATCTATCTGTCTGACTCCTTTATCAATCTTTTATTTTGCTCTTTATTTATATTTTTCATTATTCAAGTGAGAGAAATCATATTGTATTTAACTTTGTGTGTCTGTTTTATCACTTAACATTATGTTTTCCAAGTGAATCCATTTACTTACAAATGTCTCAAATTTATCCTTCTTTATAGCTGAGCAGTATTCCATTATGTACAGATACTACATTTTGTTTATCCATTCATCTGTGGATGGACATATAGGCTGCTTCTAGGATTTACCCATTATGAATTCTGCTGCTATAAATGTTGGTATGCATGAATTACTGTAATATGATGTCTTTATCTCTTTTGAGAAGATATCTAGAAGGGGAGGAGTGGGTCAAATAGAATTTCTGATTTTAGTTCTTTGAGAAATCTCCATATTGTTATCATAATGGTTTTACTAGCTTACATTCCCACCAATAACGTAGAAGAAGAATGCCTTTTTCACCACAACCACACCACTATTTATTATTATTTGATTATTTGATGATGAGTATTCTTTCTGGTTTAAGATGAAATCACGGTGTTCTTTTTATTTACATTTCTCTAATGACCAGAGTTGTTGAACATTTTTTCATATGTTTACTGAGCATCCGTAATTCTAAAAAATGTCTATTCCCTTCACTTGATTTTTTTGTTGGGTCTTTTATTTGGGGAGTCTAATTTATTTGAGTTCTTTGTATATTTTAGATATTAGCCCTCTAAGAAATAGCCGGCAAAATATTTTTCTCATCCTATAGGTTGTCTCTTCACCCTGTTGATTATCTCTTGTGCTGTGTAGAAACTTTTTAATTGATATAATCCCATTTGTTTAGTCTTCTTGTTATTTCTTGTACAATTTGAGTTTTGTTCAGAAAGTACTTGCCTACACTCATGACTCCAAGAGTTTTTTCTGATATATCTTGCAGCAGATTAATTGTTTCTGTTTTAATACTTAGATCATTGATTCATTTTGATTTTAGTTTAGTACCTGGTGAGAGATATGGGTCCAGCTTAAATCTTCTGCATATGGATAGCCAATATTCCCAGTACCATTTGCTAAAGAAGCTATTTTTCTTCCAATTTATATTTTTGTCCCCTTTGTCAAAGATCAAATAACTGAATATGTCTAGGTTGTTTCTGCGTCCTCTGTTCTGTTTTATTCATCTGCATATCTGTTGTTGTGCCTATAGTATGCCATTTTTATCACTGTAGCTTTGCAGTATAACTTGAAGTCAGGTATTATGATGCCTCCTGTTTTTTCTCTTGTAGACCGGAATTGCTTTTACTAATCTCAGTCTCTTCTGGCTCCATATGAATTTTAGGATTGTTTTCTCTAGTTCTGTGAAGAATGCTTTAGGTATTTTGATTGGAATTGCATTAAATCTGTATATTGGTTTTAGAAATATGCCCATTTTGACAACATTGGTTCTCCTATCCAACTGGGACACATTTTCATTTTCTTATGTTTGCTACAATTTCCTGTCTTGTAGTACTGTAGTTTTCATTGTGGAGGTCTTTAACTTCCTGGGTTAAATTAGTTCCTGGATATATAATTTTTCTTGATGCAATTATGTATGATATTGTTTTCCTAATTTTTTTCTCAGTCAGTTCATTATACTGTGCAGAAGTGTTACTGATTTTTTTGTTTGTTGATTATGTATCCTGCTGCATTGCTGAAACGGGTTATTAACTCTAAAAGTCATTTGGTGGAATTTTTTGGGTCTTCTTGGTAGAGGATCATGTCATCAGCAAATAATGAAAATTTGACTTTTTCTTTTCCTATACATATCCCTTTTTTTCTTTTGCTTGCATGAATGCTCTGGCTCATGTGTTTCTGGGGATTTTTTTTTTTTTGGTACCGGGGATTGAACTCGGGTCCTTACACTTGTGAGGCAGGCGGCAGAACCACTGAGCTAAATCCTGGGCCTTCATGTGTTGAGTATTATGTTGAACAACAATGATAGTTGGCATCCTTGCCTTGTTACTGGTTTTAGAGGAAACAGTTTCAGCTTTTCCCCATTTAGTATGATCTTGATTTGTCACAAATGGCTTTTATCAGATTCAGGCACAGTCCTTCCATACCTAGCTATTCTTATTTTTTCAGAGGTTTTTTTTTTTTTTTTGCATTAAATT
>NW_004624791.1:15433949-15456821 GCF_000247695.1 Heterocephalus glaber | reverse complement strand
ATATAGAGTATCATGTCATCTGCAAATAATGACAATTTGACTTCTTCATTACCTATCTTTATTCCTTTTATTTCTTTCTCTTGTCTAATTGTCGTGGCTAATGTTTCCAGAACTATATTGAACAAGAGTGGTGATAGTGGACATCCTTGTCTTGTTTCAGAGTTTTTAATCATGAATGACTGTTGGATTTTGTGAAAAGGTTTTTTCTGTATTTATTGATATGATCATATAGTTTATGTCCTTGCTTCTGTTTATGTGGTGCATTACATTTTTTGATTTGTTTATATTAACCCATCCTTGCAATCCTGTAATGAAACCTACTTGGTTATAATGTATGATCCTTTTAATGATTTGTTGCTTTCATTCTATTTGCCAGTATCTTACTTAGGATTTTTGCATGTATCTTCATTAAGGAGATTGGCCTGTAGTTTTCTTTTTTAGTTTGGGTCTTTGTCTTCTTTGGGATCAGAGTGATCCTGGCTTCCAGAAATGAGTTTCAAAGCACTCCTTCACTTTAATTTCATTAGAGTGTTTGAGAAGTGTTGATGTTATAATATCCTTAAAGGTCTTGTGCAATTCAGCAGTCAATCCATCTAGATCTGGGCTTTTCTTAGTTGGTAGGTTTGTTTTATTACTGCTTCAATTTCATTGTTGATTATTGGATTTTTTTGAACTTTTATGTCTTCTTGATTTTAGATAATTCACATGTGTCCAGGAATCTGTCCATTTCTTCAAGAATTTGCAATTTGTTGGAACACAATTTTTCATAGTAGTTAGTATCTTCTGAATTTTGATAATTTACATTTTAATTTCATCTTTTTCATTTCTAATTACATTGATGAGATTCTTTTATCTTTCTTTGGTAAATTTGACTAAGAGCCTATTTATTTTGTTTATTCATTCACAAAGCCAGTTTTTGATTCATTGACTTTTTGTATTTTTTAGTGTCATCTCATTAATTTCTACTCTTT
Source organism: Heterocephalus glaber (assembly GCF_000247695.1). The sequence goes on along the minus strand of NW_004624791.1, from coordinate 15,455,850 downwards.
ATTATTTGCCTCCTTAAATTTGGTTTGGGTTTCTATCGTTGTTGCTTTTCAAATATTAAATTAGATTATTTGTGTGAGCCTGCTCTGTTGTACTAGTATGCAAGTATCTCCAAAATAGTGTCCCACAGAAGGCATATAAAAAACTCACTTTGGAATGCAGGCTGTCAAAGTAGTTTGGATTTCATACTTTTTATTTGATGACAAAATTAAAGGGACAACAAGAAGCAGCACACTGTCTAGCATCCAATTCAGCTCAGTATGTTTAATGTGGGCACAAGAAGAAATTTTGTTTTTAAATGTAAGTGATAATAGCATTCTTCTGGGTAGAAGTATCCAAGAGTTTGGGTTGTAAGGAAGGACTACCATTTTGTGGGCTATTGTACTTATATATCAGAAACTACGTTGTCCTTCAAAAAGATGATTATGACATGCTGGAGTGGGCTAGAGTTAGAAACTGCTGCAGTTCCATGAAGGAGAAATCTGGAGGGAGGAGCTCAAATGGGAAGGGCCAACACTAACTGCAGCTTCTTTACACATGGGATCTGAGACAGGTAAAAGCTTTGGCTTTGAGGGTACAAGAAGTGTTGCTGAAGATATTCAACCTGTCTTTAGGTCACTTTAGAGCTTACTTTGCTCAATTGCTGTAATAACTTCCCATCCCCAGCTCTGTAAAGTCCTCTACATAAATACTCTGGTGATGTCAGCCCCTCATGTGGCTAGATTAGAATGGTGGTATCCAGTCTGAGAAACTAGGGAACTGAGGATAAATTGTCTTTATCTCTAAGCCACTGGCTGAGTGAGAAAGCAAACCCTTTAAAATCTCTGCAGCTACAAAATCCACAAAAGACTTCTGAGTTTTAAATGAATAATTGTTTTCAGAGATGAGTGGATGGGAGCTGCCTCCTTGGAATTTCCTAAATTGATGGTTGATAGTCTCCCCCCACCCCAATAAAGGATGTCCTATGTTTGAAATATTACCAAATTTGTCTGAGCTAAAATATCTAAATTATGCAACATGCTAAGAATAGTGGATTTTAAAACAGAATGATAGTATTCTGTCAATGTAATTCTCCTCTATGAATAATTCACAAAATTCACTTCTCACAAATGTCATTTTAAAAGGACAACCAAGAGCATCACTATTTAAAAACCAATTAGATATTGTTGTTAGGACCATTTTTCTCAAAAAATTTCCTTTTTTGAGAAGTATATCTAAATGATTTCTATTTAGCTGGAATATTATTGATTCAATTCTTGATAATTAAGGCAAAGGTCACATGTTCTTGAGTAAAGAAAAATGTTCTTAGAACAAAGGAAGTTAGTACTAAAAATGTTTTGTTTTGCGTTTTATATTCCAGTTTTCCTAGAATTGGATTATGGAAGGTCTTGCAGCCAAGGAAGGAAATAATCTAATTGTGCTGATAGAGGAACCCAGATTTAAGCAGTTGAAGAAGATTAGATTCCTTAGAACCATAGTCACAGTCACTTGGTTATGGTGGCCTATTATGGTTTGGATCTAAGGTATCCCCCAAAAGTCTCATATGTTCAGAGATGGGGCTTTTTGGTAAGGATTGGATTATGAAGACTCTAATATCATCAGCAGATTAATCTATTGGTATATTTATACTTTGATAGTATTTTGGGATGTGATGAAGACAGAGGGTGGGGTGTGGTTGAAGGAAGTGGGTCATAGCACTGTAAACTGGGGAGAAGAGGACTATATCTTGTTCCAGGCCCTCTTCTCTCTGGCTCTTTCCCTTTCTCCTTGTTTCCTGGCTGCCTTGAGGTGAGCACCTTTCTTCTGTCACATTCTTCTGCCGTGACGTTTCTGCCTCACCAGCAACCTAAAGCAATGGAGCCAGGCACACAGAGTGAAACCTTTGAAACAATGAGCCAAAATAAATCTTTACTCCTTTAACATGTCACAGTGACAAAAGCTAACACAGGCCTTTTAAGCTCCTCACTGGCTCATCTGATTTACCAAAATATAAACACTACTACTCTTTTCTTTCCTAACAACACTAGACCAGGTAGCCAGAATATTTAGTGGTATGGAGAGAAACTGTACATCTAAAAATACATCAAATTCTGTACCACTCTCACTGCTGTTTCCTAATATTCTAATTTCTTCACACTTCCCTGGTATTTCTTCTGTCAGGATTGTCCTCTGTCTTTTCATCCTTGCTCTTTATGAAAATGTGACTTATTCTTCAAGACTCAGTCCAAGTGATTCCTTTGTCATCTCCTGAGGGAGCTACTACCTACTACCCAACACTCACCCTTATTGGAGAATTTTGTTGAAGTGCTGATAATTAGGGCTTTACTTCTAGTCTGGGGCCTCTTAGAGTATAACTCTTGGACCAGTGGTATCAGAATTGCTGAAGGTTGGGAGAAGATTTTTACTAAAATGCATTTTTCTGAGGCCTAATCTACACATTTTCAATCAGAATCTCTGAGATCATAGGCGGTTGAATCCAGTGATACATATTTTTGATAAGCTTGCTAGGTGATTCTTAGGCAATTGAAATTTTGAGAATAAAGGCAATGGACTATAAGGAAATAGTCAACATTTTATTCATTTGTATGTCCCTAAATTGTAGTATATAACAAGGCATTCAGTTTGTGCTTAATCAATGTCAATCAAATAAACACCAATGGATTCAGCTTTCTTAATTTTTCTTTCACTTTTTAGTTTAGTTAACAAGTATTTATTCATTTGATTCAAAAATTATTTATTAAGTACTTATTGTGCAATAATTTGCATATATAATGTCCTCCTAAGGCCCATGTATTAAAAGAGCACCATGGCTTGGTGCTATTTGGAGATGGTGAAGCCTTTGAGAAATAGAGTCTAGTGGGATGTTTTTCAGTCTCTGGGGGCATGGCTGTGTGAAGTATTGTGGCTCCTCAGTCTCTTTCTCATTTGCTTTCTGGCCATTCAGTGAGTGGTTTTGCTCCACTCTGTGATTCCACCTTGTTGTGTCACCTCAGCACAGGCCCCAAAGCAATAGGGCTAATTGATCATAGACCAAAGCCTCTAAAACTTTGAGCCAAAACAAACCTTTTATTTTATAAGTTGATCATCTTAGGTATTTATTATAGCAACAAAAAGCTAACACATATGATAATCCACATATACTTCCAGAAACTATGAATATAGTGATAGGCATTTCTCGTACATCCAGAGGTTTTGTCCTGTCCCATGATTTCTTAAAGAATCTCCAAGTAACAATTGTCATTTACATAGGGAACAAGCTCTTCATTGCAGTTTTACCACTGAGCACTCATCATCGCCTTCTGTACTGTTTATTCTTACTTTATGGGCACCTGCTCTTAGTCTTACCCTTCAAATTCTGCCACAACTTCCAAACCCAGTCTAAGTTTCATTTCCTCCACAGAAAACAACTCCCTTAACCTCTAAGTTTATCTTTTTCCTTCTTATCCACTCAAAGCTATCACCTATTGGTTGTTTCAGCAACAGCTTTAGTCATTAATGTTTTTGGTTGGGGGAAATACCTATATTATTTTCATACCTCAACATAAATTCCATGAAGGCAAGAGCCAGGCTGTATCTGGCTTGCTATTTTATTTTATTACTGTTTAGTACTGGAGATTGAACCCAGGGCTTTCATACCAAACTAAATCCTCAGCCCTTTTTTATTTTTGTATTTGGAGATGGGGTCTTGCAAAGTTGTTCATGGTGGACTCAAATTTGCATCCTCCTGTCTCAGCCTCCCAAAGTACTGAGTTTACTGGTATGTGCTACAATACCCACCTGCTTTCTTTTTTACTCTTGTAGATAAATAAAATCAGAGTATCCTGAGAGAGAAAATGATAATAAGCTACTCTGTTATATTGCTGCAAACTTCATATTTTTACTGAAAAAAAAGCTCCACTCAACTAACAAATTCTATGCTTTATCTTGAATAGAAGTATCTTCTCTAACTGTGGAACCAACTGCAATTAAACTAGTATATTAAAAAGGAAAATAGTTTAACAAATTTTTATCTCTTCATATCCTATAGAAATCTTTATCAAATGAATTAGTCACTCAACTGAGGTTGAGTAATGTTAATATAAACACATTTGTACAAATAGAAGCATATTTTCTTCATGGTTCTTGGGTTGATATTGGTCTCAAACAGTAATTCTCAAATTTTTCTCTAGGCTGGAATCATCTGAGAAATCTCAATGACCAGATCACACCTTGTATCTGCTATTTCTCAATATCTGGGAGTGGTAAAGAGAAACCTGCATTTTTAAAAAGCACAGGTGATTTCAAAAATACAACAAAGTTTGGCCTTAGCAGATTTTTTTTCCAGTACCGGGCGATAGATCTCAGGACCTTGTGCTTGAGAGGCAGGCATGGTGCTGCTAAGCTAAATCCCTGGCCTCTTAGCAGATTCTTAATGCATGATTGAATCCTCTAGAATACAGTCAACCATAATAAGTAATACCTTTAGATATAGGATGCTTGGATTTCAAAAGGAACAAGATCGTATGTTTTAAAGAATCATTCTTCTATTGACATGCCTTTGCATTGAGTAAATTTAACATGTATAAAGGGTAATTTAAAAAATGAATGATTCAAAAAGTGTTGAGTGTGTGGTATGTGAGTTTAGCTGTGGCATAGCATCTCACATTCCTTTTGGAGATCATAAACGGTAGCATTTCAGAGTTTTGTCTTCCCATTATATACACCATCTATAGACAGGAGATGGATAATCATGCAAGGAGATTGAAGTCAATCTGGAAATAAGTAACAGTTGAAAGGATTAAAAAACCAAATCACAAGAGAATAAGTAAGAGTGAATTGTGGTATTAGGAATTTAATAGCAGAATATGAAGTGACATGTTATTTCCTGTACTCTCACAGTCTGTAGGACCTGATGATTAGATAAGCCAAAAGGAGGACACAGTAACCATGCATATTGGCACTTGATCAACTCCACACCTAAGGATTCCATGTCCTGGCCACAATCATCTGCCAACTCTGAACTGTATCTACATTTTGTTTCCCCTTGGCACAGGGCAGCAGAGGTGCTGACTAACTGCCCAACATGACTATGGATGAAGTTAATTCCTGGGGAGAAAAGGTAAGCATCGAGATTCAGAAAACCCAGGAAGAAAATATGGAGCTGGCCAACAGAAAAGCCCATAGCTGCTGTAAACTACTCTGAAAGTGACTCCTTCATGGAAAGCTAGAATTGAAGAAGAGACCCAGGGTGGCGCACGCCATATTTCCAGAGAGTGTTTAATCAGGCTCCATTTTGGGGAGGGATTGTTTAAGACCTAGCCACAGAGTTACCACAGAACAGCTCTACTTCAAAGATTCCAGTGTTCCCGTCCCACAGTGGCTGACTGAGAGACAGGCATGGAGAGTATGTGGACTAGATATAGACCCCATGAGAAGTTTAAGCTTAGGCTGGGAAAGACACAGGCCTTGCCCTCTGTAAGTGAGAAACCAGGCCTGGTGAGTGTGCCTTTCAGAGGAAATTGACTCTGAAAGTGTTGGCATTAAGTTTAACAGTCCCTGCCCCTCGGCATACATTTGGCAGAAATCAGAAAGTGAATAGAAAATATGAATGTCCAGTTTAGAAAAGAATTAGAGTCCATAAAAAAGTATCAATCAGGAATTCTGGAGATTAAAAATTCTATTGAAAGTGTGGGCAGTAGAAGTGACCAATGTGTGGAGTGAGTGACGGAACTAGAAGATAAGACTGTTGTTGGTGACCAGTAATTGAATTACTTTAAAAACAACAAGATAATATGAAAAATGGATCCAACAGCTTCTACTTGACCCAAAGAAGACTAATCTGATTAATTGGAATTAGTGCAAATCAGAAGACAGCACAATTGACATAAAAATTTAAGGAAATAATAGAAAAAATTCCAAATATGGGAAAAGAGTTTAACATTCAGTGAAATTAAGCACATAGAACTACAAATAGCCACAATCAAAAGAGAATCACTGCATAACACATCATAGACAAAACCAGTGGCATCAGAATTGCTGGAGGTGGGAGGAAGGTATGTTTTTCCAAGAAATTCATGACCACAAAACCAGCACTCCAAAAAATTATCAAGACTATCTTAGAAAAAGACAATGAAGCTAATAAGTGCAAAAGATCTAATAGAATGAATATATCAGTTAGGGTAAGCAGTTAAGTAGAAAGGAAAGAAAGGGAATCAGTAACAGGGAAATAATGCAATGACAGGAGTAAGTCAATTTATTTCAGTCATAAGTCTCAATGTGATGATCTCAATTTCCCAATCAAATAACACAGATTAGCAGAATGGAAAAGAATATTTCATTTACCAGGAAAGCAAAAAAAAAGCACAAATAGCTATCCCATATTCAGATAAAGTGGACTTTAAGCCAAAACTGACCAGAAGAGGCTAAGAAGGTCATTACATATTTGGTATGGGAGCAATTCAGAGGAGAGTGGATAAAGTGGCAGAGCAGTGAGTACCAGCTACTCAGCTTCTCCAGGACAAAGTGTCTAGAGTCTCGAAAAAAAAAGCTTGGAGAGAAACCAAAATGAGTGGAGGGAACACAGAAACCACTGACAGAGGGGAGAAAATAGGACTAAGTGAAACGGAAGACATAGAGCATGCCACAGAAGGGAAACATGGGATGCTGCCAACAGCAGCTGGGTAGCTGCTGCCTGGGAGGCAAAGGGAAATTAACTTTTCTGCTCCTGAAGAACTGGAGAGCTAAACAGTAGGAAGAATGCGAGACATTGTTTCCTAAGCAACCTTCTGGAGTCAATAGTTGGTGAGTGACTGTGGTACAAGCACCTCAGGACACAGTCACATGGAGCGGGAGCTAGTGGGAATGCCACTGTATGGAAGGGATAGGTGTTAGAATCTAGGTCCCACAATAACCCCTTAGCTGCTTCACACTGCCAGGTTCCCAGAGTGGATGAGGGAAGGACAGTCACAGGAGACCAGACTGGGGGAGTGCAACTGAAAGGCAGGGTCTGGTGATCACAGACTCAGGTCCTGAGTTCAGAGGCCAGGTTCAGCCTGCATTGCACAGGATTGAAAGCTCACAGTGATGCATGGTCCCACTGTAAGCAGATCTCTACACTCGGCACCATTCTGCGAGCAGTCTGTCACCTTAGATTTGCAGTGTGAACAAAGACACATTCTGATTTGAGCTCTGCTCCTTATCCCTAGTCTGAAGAAAAGAGTCACTTGTCCAAAACAATAGGAAACATTCTTTTATTATTTTTATTTGCTTGTATTATTTATGAATTTTAAATTTTACATTACTTTTTACTTTTTAATTTTATTACTCTTTGCTGTTTTCCTCCTTCTGCAATCCCCCCCAGTATTATTCCATCATTTTACCTTTTTTCTTTTATAAGCATGTCTGTGTATGTGTGCTTCACTTACTATTGCCTGCTTTTTTCTCCCAATATAGTTTATAGAGGGTAAGGGACTTCTCTGTTGTCCATTAATATTCCTCCTACTTTTACCCATAGCTCTTTGCCTGACCTCTTTCTCCTATGTTTTATTCATTCTCAATTTTACTTTTCTTTCTTTTCCACCATTTTATTCATCTCCCTTAAACTTTTTTTCTAATACTTATATAAATCATACAATCTTTTCCCACCCCCACTTCCCATTACCAATTTTGTACCCAGTTTTCTTTGTTATTCCTTTCTAAATATACAACAACACACCCTTAACATCAATGACCAATGTAAAGACAGAATGTCTGATATTGAGGACAAAATAGTGAATAGTGAATTATCATAAGAAGTTCAAAGAAGACTAAAAGAAAATAAGAGAACAAGAGAAGACTATCCATCAGCTACTAGAAGACAACAAGAAAACCATCTAAGGCTAATTGGAGTTAGAGAAAAATTAGAAGATAGCACAGATGGATACACTAACATGCTTATAGAAATTATGGAAGAAAATTTCACAAATATAAGAGTTTAAAATACAATAAGTGATGCTTATAGAATAAGAAACAATCGTAATGAAAGAAGTTCACTAAGGTATATCCTTATTAAATCCCCATATATCCAGGAAAACCCAGAATTTATGAAGGCAGCTAGAGGAAAACAAAAATTATATATAAAGGTAAATCAATTAGAATCATAGCAAACTTCTCAGCACAAACCCTGAAAGCCAGAAGAGATTGGAGTGAAGTATTTCAAGCCCTAAGAGCAAATAACTTCTAATCCAGAATAACTTACTAAGCAAAACTATTCTTCAAAATATGTGGAGAAATAAGATGTTTCATAAAAAGTACCAGCTCAGAAGAATGCTATACCAGGTCTAGAGAAACAATGAATTGTACACAGCCCAAAACACAGAGGAAAGAAATGAGGTCAATGGACAAGTAGCAACAAAAAATATCAGGGAAAGAAAAACACACAGTGAACCAAAAGATGAAGAAGGGAATGATAGTAGATAACCAACACATCTTTGTAATATTTCTCAATGTTAATGGGTTTAGCTCTCCAATTAAAAGACACAAACTGGCAGACTGGATCAAAGAACAGAGTCCAACAATCTGTTGCATTCAGGAAACTCATATAACCCAAAAAGATATTCATAGACTAAAAATTAAAAGATGGAAAACAAAATTTCATGCACTATGACCCTGAAAACAAGCAGGGGTAGCAATTCTAATATCAGACACAGTAAACTTCAAGTTAAAACTGATTAGAAGACCATCACTACCTACTAGTTAAGGGAACAATCCAACAAGAAAAGGTAATATTGATAAACATATATGCACAGAATACTAGAGCACCTATCTTCATAAAACCAAAACTGCTGAAATTTAAAGATTAAATAAACATTAACACAATCATAGCATAGGATTAATACCCCACTTTCACAAAGAGATAGATCAGCTAAACAAAAAAACAATAAAAAAAGTTAGAGCTGAACAACACCCTTGAAAACATGGATTTAATGGATATATACAGAGTATTCCATGCCTTTACAACATAGACTACATTCTTTTCAGTAGCACATGGTACTTTTTCCAAAATAGATCACATACTAGGCCACATACCTGCCTAAGTAAATCTAAAAGAACTGAAATTACTCCATCCATATTATCAGATCACTATGCAATGAAAACAAATCAATGACAAAAGAAATTTTGGAAAAGGGAAAAACTCCTGGAAAATTAACAATATACTCCTAAACAACCAATGGGTCACAGCAGAAATCAAAGAACAAATTTAAAAATTTCTTGAATTTAATGACAATGACTGCACAACTCAGTGAAACCTCTGAGACACTGTGAAAGCAGTCATAAGAGGAAAATTCATTGCAACCAGTGCTCACATTATGAAAACAGAACAAACCCTAATAAATAACCTTATGAGAAATCTCAAGATACTTGAAAAACAACAACAAACCATCCCTAAAATAAAATTGGGGGGGGGTTATAAAGATGAGAGTGGAAATTAATGAAATTGAGACTAAAAAACTGTAAGAAAAATAAACATATCAAAGAGATGGTTCTTTGAAAGAATGTATAAAATAGATAAGCCCTTAGCTAGACTACCAAGACAAAAAGAGAAAAGACTCATATCAATGCAATTAGAAATGAAAAGGGTGAAGTCACAGCATACACTGTTGAAATCAGAAAATACTTTGAAAAATTATATTCCAGCAAATTAATAAATTTTGAAGAAATGGACAGATTGTTAGACACATACAAACTACCAAAACTAACTCAAGAAGACATAAATATGCTTAACATCCCAATAACAAGCAATGCAATTTACTCAGTGAAAATCTCAGTGAAAAAAAAAAACAAACCTGGGACATGATGGATTCACTGCTGAATTCTACAAAACCTTTAAAGATGTTATATCATCAGTACTCCTCAAGCACTTCAAAGAAATTTCAAGTGATGGAGTGCTCCCAAATTCATTCATGAAAGTATCACCCTGATCCTCAAACCAGATAAAGAGCTAACTGAAAAAGAGAACTGTACCAATTTCTTTAATGCAAAAATCATCAACAAGACATTAACATATAGAATGTGCACATTATTTAAAAAGATGATATATCATGATCAAGGAGGTTTCATCCCAGAGATGCAAAGATGGCTCAACATACATAATTCAATAAATGTAATACATCTCATAAATAGGAGCAAGGTCAAAAACCACATGATCATATAAATAGACACTGAAAAGGCTTTTGACAAAATCCAACACCCTTGCATGATAAAAACCTGAAGAAATAAGTATAGAAAATACAGAGGGACCATACCTAATATGATAAAGGCTATTTATTCAAACCAATAGCCAGCATCATATTACATGGGGAAAAACTAGAAGCATCCCCCTAAAATCAAGAACATGAAAAGGATGTCCACTATTACCTCTTCTAATCAACATAGTATTTTAAATATTAGCCAAAGCAATAAGGCAAGAGAGAGAAATAAAAAGGATACATATAGCAAAGGAAGATCTCAAGTTATCATTATTCTCAGATGACATGATACTCTACATAGAAGACCCAAAGGACTCCACCAAAAAAAGCTTTGAGAAGTAATAACCCACTTCAACAAAGTAGCAGGATACAAGATCAACACAAAAAAATCATTAGCAATTGTGTACATGAACAATGAATGGGATGAGAAGGAAATTATATAAACAGTATCGTTCACAGTAGCTTCAAGAAAAATGAAATATCTAGGAACTCACTGAACCAAGAAAGTGAAAGCCACTACAAAGAAAATTACAGTACCCTGAAGAAGGAGATTGAAGAGGACATCAGAAAATGAAAAGATGTCCCTTGTTTCTGGATAGCCAGTACCAATATTGTCAAAATGGCCATACTTCAAAACCTGAACTGTTGTATGGACTTAATGCAGTCTCAATCAAAATACCAACAGCATACTTTACAGATCTAGAAAAAACAATTCTAAAATTCATATGGAACTGGAAGTGACTCAGAATAGCAAAAGCATTTTTTTGACAATAAGAGCAAAGCAGGTGGAATAGCAATACCTGACTTCAAGCACTATTACAAAGCAATAGTGATTAAAATGGCATGGTACTGTAACAAAAATAGACACATTTATCAGTGGAACAAAATTGAGGGTACAGAAACCTTACCAGACATATTCAAATATTTGATCTTTGACAAAGGAGTCAAAAGCACATGTTGGAGAAAAGATAGCTTATTCAACAAGTGGTGTTGGGAAAACTGGTAACCTGTTTGCCGAATAATGAAACTTGACCTTACCACTTACCATATACTAAATTAAAATAAAAATGTATTAAACATCTAAACATTAAGCCAGAACAGTAAACCTTATGAAAGATAAAATACTTGAAGACATACATGTAGAAAGGATTTTCTAAGTAGAATTTCAATTGCACAAGAAATAGGAAGAATCAACAAATGATATTATATCAGACTAAAAATCTTCTGTACAGGAAAAGAATCAATCAGTAAAGCAAACGGACAACCTACCGAATGGGGAAAAAATTTTGCCAGCTACTCCTCAGACAGAAGACTAATATCTAGAATATGCAAATAACTCAAAAACCACCTAAAATTAAAGACCCAGTTAAGAAATGGGCAAGAGAAATGAACAGACACTTTACAGAGGAAGAAATACAAATGGTCAACAGATATATGAAAAATGTTCAGCACTTCTGACTATTAGAGAAATGAAAATTAAAACAACCTGAAGATTCTATATTACTGCAGAAAGAATGGCAATCATTAGGAAATAAAACAATAACAAATGTTGGCATGGCTCTGGTGAAAAGGAACCCTCTTGCATTGTTGTTGGGAATGTAAACTAGTACAACTACTATGGAAATCAGTATGGAGATTTGCCAAACAGCTGAAATCAGAAATCCCCATATCACCCAGCTATCCCTCTGCTAGGTATCTTCCTCAGAGCTTAGGTCATCATACTACAGTGACACATGCATACCAAAGTTTATAGCAGCACAACTAATAATAGTTAATTTCTGGAAGCAGCCTGTATATCCATCAACAGATGATTGCATAAAGAAAATGTGGAATCTCTATATAATGGAATACTATTCAGCTATAAAGAATGACAACTTTGAGACATGGCTAGGAAAATAGATGCACCTGGAAAATACAGTTTGAGTGAAATACACCAGGCACACAAGTTTAAATATCATATGGTATCTCTCATTTGAGTCAGGCAAAATACAAACAAAATGATAAACAATAGATAGAAAGGGACTAAGGGGAGTATCTCTTGCAATAGGGAAGTGGTCCAAGGGAACAAGGGTGAGGGGTGAGGAGGGGAAGGGGAAAAAAGAAGAAAGATATTCCATGTACATGAGCATAATAACCCCAATTAATGTAAACACTATATAAACACTATACATCATAACATGAGCTAAGACAAATAATATCAACAAGTATGAAAAAGGATAGGGAAACTGGAGGTGGGGGAGGAAAGAGGAAGAGGATTAAGAAAAAGAAATAAGCTGTAATATGTACATGTGACCACTTCCAAGATGACAACAAACTCCACGAATTGCAAGAATGTACTAATTAAAAAATACAATTAAAAGAGAAGTAAATGGGAATAAAGGAGCAATCAACAGGAAGAGATAACAATTATTAACATATATGCACTGAACAACAGCACATTCAATTTCATTAAACAATAATGTACACAAAAGATCAGATGAACATCAACACAATTATACTGGGGGTGCTTGATACCCCATTGTCACAGATTAACTAGACAGAAAAATCAAGAAATAATCAGGGTTGAAATATGCCTTCGATCAAATGAACTTAATAGACATCTTCAGAGTGTTCCACCCAACAATAGAATACACATTTTTCTCAGCAACACTTAGAATTTTCTTCAAAATAGACCACATACTAGCCAATAAAGAATGCTTAATACAAAATAATGTAAATTCTACCATGCATATTATCAGTTCATACTTCAGTGAAAGTAGAAATGAATGGCAAGAGAAGTGGAAATTAAACAATACACTCTTGAATAGTCAATAGGTTACAGAAAAAATCAAGGAAGAAATAAAACAGTTCTTAGAATTAAATGATAATGCTAGTACAATATACCAGAACTTGTGGGACACAATGAAATCAGTCCTAAGAAGGAAGTTTATAGATGTTAATGTCCACATCACGAAAACAGAGTAAGCCCAAATAAATAAACTAGTGATGCACCTGGAGGTCTTTTAAAAAAAAAAAAAAGAGGGCCGGGCATTTAGCTCAGCGGTTCCTCCGCCTGCCTTGCAAGCGCCAGATCCCAAGTTGGATCCCCGTACCAAAAAGAAAAAAAAAAGAAGAAGAAGAACAATACAAACCCAAAGCTAGTGCAAGGAAATTATAAAGATCAGAGCAGAAATCAATGAAATTGAGACTGAAAAAAAATCAATGAACTAAACAGCTGGTTCTTTGAAAGGATAAACAAAATAGACAAACCCTTAGCCGATTTCATTTAAAAAAAAAGGAAAGACCCAAATCAATGCAATTGGAAATGAAAAAAGTGAAAACACAATAGACAGTGCTGAAATCTAGAAATTATAAGCAATTATTTTGCAATCCTTTACACCAGTAAATTGGAGAATTCAGAAGAAATATATAGATTTATAGATACATATAAATTGCCAAAACTGGGCCGGGGATTTAGCTCAGTGGCTCCACCACCTGCTTCGCAAGCTAAAGACCCGAGTTTGATCCCCGGTACCAAAAAAAAAAAATTGCCAAAACTGATCCAAGAATATATGAAGACCGTTAATAATTCATTAACAAGTGGCTCCGGAAAAGCCGACCGCGGCGGCAGAGGCAGCAGCAGCGAGCAGAGGCAGTGGCGGCGGCGGAGGACAGCACGGCCAAGGCGCCCCGCGCCGCCTCCTCACACGCCGCCATAGGGGCCTCGGTGACTGATTTTTTAAAAAATGGATTTGACCAACCATGGGCTTATTCTACTGCAGCAGTTAAACGCACAGCGCGAGTTTGGGTTCCAGTGTGACTGCACGGTTGCCATCAGCGATGTGTACTTCAAGGCACACAAATCTGTCCTTGTCTCATTCTCCAATTACTTTAAGATGTTGTGTGTCCATCAGACCAGTGAGTGTGTCCGACTAAAGCCCACCGACATCCAGCCGGACATCTTCAGCTATCTCCTGCACCTCATGTGCACTGGAAAGATGGCACAACAGCTCCTCGACCCCGTCCGCCTAGAGCAGGGCATCAAGTTCCTGAACGCATACCCGCTGATCCAGGAGGCCAGCCTTGCCAGCCAAGGCACCTTTTCCCATCCTGACCAAGTCTTTTATTTTTATTTTATTTTATTATTTTTTTATTTTTATTTTTATTTTTGTATTAAATTCTTTTATTGGTGCATTGTAGGTTTACAACACAATTACCTTTCTCATTGGGAATTGTACCTTTATATAATGCATCTTGGTTCTTATTTTTTCCCCATGCCTAGGCCTCCCTTCATGCCCTCCACCCTTCCCTATTTACAAAGACTTTATTTCCATTTTTCATCATTTTCCTTTCCCTTCTTTCCTTTCCCCTGCCCCTCCCACTACCCCTACCCGTTTGGACCTTTTCTTCCTATTTTACATTATCGATTATTCATTCTAATCATTGGTACATTTTAGGTATACAATATAATGACATTCATCATTGAAAATTGAGACCTTTACATAGTCTCTCTTGGTTCTTATTTTTCACCCTTGCCCAGCCCTCCCTTCAACCCCTCCAGTCCTATTTACAAAGATTTTCTTTCTAGTTTTCCATTTTCTCATATTAATCCCATTCCCTTCTATCCTTTGCCCCTTTTCTTCCTATTTCACATTACCTATTATACATTTAGTCCTTATTTACACTTTCAGTTTCTCACACGAGAGGAACTATTCGGTATTTACACATGTGTGTCCTATTTATTTCACTTAAGAGTATCGCCTCAATGTGCATCCACTTAGCTATAAATGTCTCTAACTGACCAAGTCTTATCTGGAAGCATCTCCCTCGGACGAGCAGCCTGTGTCCCTCACCATAGCTCACGTCAAGCCGAGCATCATGAAGAGGAACGGGAGCTTCCCCAAGTACTATGCCTGCGACTTGTGCTGGCGGCGCTTCACCCTGCGGAGCAGCCTTCAAGAGCATCTGCAGATCCACACGGGTGTGCCCTTCACGGCCGCCCCTCAGGGCGAGAGCCGAGTGCCCCTGTCTCTCTGCAACAATGCCACTGACCTCGGCAAGGACGCCATGGAAGTGCCCGAAGCCATAATGATCATTGACAGTGAGCTGCAGCTCATCTCGGATTCCCTCATCATGGACGGGCAGCAGCAGTCGGAGACCCCACCGCCCTCGGACATTGCTGACATTGACAACCTGGAGCAGGCGGACCAGGAGAGGGAGGTGAAGCAGCGGAAGTATGAGTGCACCATCTGCAGACGAAAATTCATCCAGAAAAGCCACTGGAGGGACCACATGTACATACACACCAGGAAGCCTTTCAAATGCAGCACTTGTGACAAGAGCTTTTGCAGGGCCAACCAGGCCGCCAGCCATGTGTGCCTCAACCAGAGCATCGACACATACACCATGGTGGACAAGCAGACTCTGGAGCTCTGCACGTTTGAGGAGGGCAGTCAGATGGACAACATGTTGGTGCAGACCAACAAACCCTACAAGTGCAACTCGTGTGACAAAACGTTCTCCACTCCCAACGAGGTTGTGAAACACTCATGCCAAAACCAGAACGCGGACGTTTTTGCCCTAGAGGAGGGGCGGTCCATCCTCCTAGGCAGTGGGGACTCCGAAGTAACGGAACCTGACCACTCAGTGTTAGCTTCCATCAAAAAGGATCAGGAAACTGTGTTATTAGACTGAATGTTACTTGTCTTTTTTAAAAACTGTCATTTTTACGAAAACTATATTCCTTCTCTTCCCTCCATTCAGAACCCTAGTTCTCTGTGGCATGATCCAACCAGGTCCCTGTTCCCTTCCCACCCCAACCCACTCCCACCTCTGCGAAGGCTTTGTGCATTATAAACCTGGAGTCTATTTACTTTAATTCAGGGGATATTGGAAAGATAGTGGTTAGTAGAGCTTATAAATTTTAACAGATTTTGAGAAGTTTTAGATTATTTAAAAGCATACTTGGAACTAATTAAGGGTATATACAAAACAGAACAACTAAGAAATAATTTGGTAAGCTAAAATTATGACTTTCCTTGGGTGATAAGTCTTCCTTTTCAGGAAAAAGCAATGTCAGAAAGTACAACATGTGTCTAAGAAATAATTCTGGGCTCTGTGCTATGCAAAATCTACCAGGTGTGGGGAAACTTTAAACCCAAGAAAACGTTTTCAGTATTTTACCTTCCAGGTGTCTTATTTCAGAACACATCCTTTGAGATTATGTCCAGTTAGGAAAAATCACTAGCTAAGAAATCTACTTTAATAAAACACAAAAGAGAAAAAGTAATAATGTGATGGCAGTCTTAATTTTTGGATAAAACCTGACAAGCTGCAAGTTTGTGTGTTTGTAAGAAAAAACGTGTGGATACTTCCTATAAACAGGTGGATTAATGCACATGCCTTATCGAATTGCTGGCTTCTTTCCAAGTTGAAAAACAGCAAAATGCTGTATATTCATTTCTGACAAACGTGGTTGTTTTTAAAAATCAGATTCTAAAGAGAAATGATGTCATTTTCTAGCAGTTGCCAGTGGCAAATTTGTTTCAGTACCCAACCGCTGCTTTTAATTCAGTGTATGTACTTATATACTGGAGAGGAAATGATACAGGAATATGCATCTTACACAAAGTTGAGCAGAAGAGGTAACTTTAATGACTTTAAAAGTCAATGCTAAAAGTTTACTGGCAACATTCATTGAAGCATCAAAAAAATGACAAAGAGAAATCAGGACAAAAAAATCTAATTGCTAGGGCTGGGGATGAAACTCAGTGGTAGAGGTCTTGCCTAGCATGTGTAAGGCCCTGGGTTTGATCCCCACCTCCCTAAAAAATAAAAAAACCTAATTGCTCTTTGGGGAAAAACTGTATTTTCCAGGTTTTTTTCTTTTTTTTTAACATCCTAAAATTTTCCCCAGTGGCCTGAAAGCAGTAAAAGTTGTCCACTAATATTCCCTTAGGCCAATAAGACAAGGGTCTTACAGGATAAAATAGGCGCCAGAAGTAAGAACAGAAGGGGAAAGGGAGGGGGAGAGTAGTCAATAGCTATACTGCAAGTATATGTTAAGAATTGAATATCCCATCATTCTATTATGTGTATAGTTGAGTTCTCAGATTTGTAAGTTTTTGTACATACTTTCACTGAATAAACAATTAAATGAGCATATGAAAAAAAATTCATTAACAGGTGATGAAAAAGAAGAAGTAATAAAAAACTTACCAACAAAGAAACACTCAGATCTGGATGGATTCACTGGTGAACTCTACAAGAACTTCAATGATTATCTAATGCCAACATCCCTCAAACTCTTTAATAAAATTGAAAGAAGGAAAAAGTCAGTCCTGGAAGCTAGAATTACCCTGATTCCAAAACCAGAAAAGGACTCAACCAAAAAAGAGAACTATAGGCCATCTCTTTAATAAATAAAATGCCCAAATTCCCAACAATATAATGGCAACATAATGCAAGAAATCATCAAAAAGATCATACATCTTGACCAAGTGGGCTTCTTTCTAGAGATGTAAGAGTGGTTCAACATGTGCAAATCAAAAAAGTAATTTATTACATAATCAAGTACAAAAACGATATGGTCATCTCAATAGATGCAGGAAAAGCTGTTCGACAAAATTCAACATCCATTCATGATAAAATCCCTGAATAAAATAGGTATAGAAGGATGTTATCTCAATCTGATAAAAGCCATTTATGACAAACCTACTGCCAACATCATATTAAATGGGGAAACCCTGAAAGCTTTCCCTCTAAAATCAGGAATAAGACAAGGACGTCCACTATCACTACTCCTGTTCAATATAGTTAACACGTTAGCCAGAGCAATCAAGCAAGAGAAAGAAATTAAAGGGATATGTATGGGAAAGGAAGAAGTCAAATTATCTTCTACATAGAAGACTCAAAAATTTCACCAAAACCTCCTAGAATTAATAGCTAAACTCAGTAGGGTAGCAGGAAAAATAATCAGCACACAAAAATCAATAGTATTACTGGATACCAATAGTCAACTCACAGAAAAAAATTAGAAAAACAATACTGTGAACACTATCATCAAGAAAATTTAAATACTTAGGAATTAACATAACCAAGGACGTGAAAGCCCTCTATAGTACTCTGAAAAGAAAATCACAGAAGACATTAGAAAATGGAAAGTTATCCTCTGTTCCTGGATATGTAGAACCAGTATAGTCAAAATGACCATACTTCCAGAACAGATATACAGATTTCATACAATCACAATCAAAATACTAACAGTATTGCACACAAAACTACAGAAAACAATGATAAAATTCATAAGGAACTAGAAGAGACCCAGAATAGCAAAAGCAATCCTGGGCAGCAAAACCAAGGCAGGAAGTATCACAATCCCAGACTTCAAGTTACATTATAAAATTGTAGTGAAAAAAACAACAACATGGTGCTGCCCAGAAACAGATATATTGATCAGTAGAACAGAATAGAGGATGCAGAAATAAATGCGGGCACGTTCAGCTATCTTGTTTTTGACAAAGGATTAAAAACATGCACTGGAGAAAAGATGGCCTCTTTAATAAGTGGTGCTGAGAAAATTAGCTATCCACATGCAGAAGAACCTAGAATCATGTATCTCTCCATGTTCTAAACTAAAATCAAAATGGATTAAAGATTGGAATGTTAAAACAGAAACAATTTGCTGAAAGATAGGTAAAAATCTTGAAGACATAGCCATAGGCAAAAAGACGTTTTGAACAGTACTTCAGTAGTACAAGAAATTATACCAAGATTCAACAAATGGAATATCAAATTAAAGTGTCTAGACAACAAAAGAAACAGCCAACAGAGTGAAGAGATAACCTATGAAGCAGGAAAAAAATTTCTGACTATTCTTCAGAGGACTAATATCTAAAATGTATAAAGAATTCAAAAAGGGCCAGGGATTTAGTTCAGTGGTGCTGCCACTTGCCTCACAAGTGCAAGGTCCTGAGTTTCATCCCTGGTACCAAAAAAAAAAGAAAAAAGAATTAAAAAAATTAGACCACACAAAATAAGACTAAATCAAAAAATGAACAAGTGAAATGAATAGACACTTGTGAGAAGTACAAATGACTAATAAATACATGAAAAATATTCAACATTGCTGAGCATTAGAGATATGCAAATTAAAACAACATGGAGATTCCATTTTACTCCAAAAAGAATGGCTATCATCAAGAAATCAAATATAACAAATACTAGTGAGGTGACAGGGAAAAATGGAACCCTTCTACATTATTGGTGGAAATGTAAACTAGTACAACCACTGTGGAAATCAGAATGGAGAGTCCTCAAAAACCTAAAACTAGAAATTGCTTTTGACCCAGCTAGTCCCTTTCTAGGTATCTTTCTGAAATAGTTAAAGACATCATATTACAGTGATACATGCTTACCCATGTTTGTAGTAACACAACTCACAAGAGCTAAATCTGGGAAGTGGCCTATATATCCATCAATACATGAAAGGATAAAAAATGTGGTATTTATACACAGTGCAATACTATTCTTTCATAAAGAAGGATAAACTTGAGTCATCTGTAGGAAAATGAATGCATTTTGAGACCATAATGTT
Source organism: Heterocephalus glaber (assembly GCF_000247695.1). The sequence goes on along the minus strand of NW_004624791.1, from coordinate 15,436,073 downwards.
AAGTGAAACAAATTAGACACACAAATTTAAATATCATAGTTTCTCTTTTATGAGAAACCCAAAGTATAAAGAATAAAATAAAAGATAAATAATAGGAGGGAGGGAGATAGATCTTTTTCAGAGGGAAACAAATTAAGAGATGGAGAGTTCGGGGAGATGGGAAGGGAAAGGGAATGGAAAAAGAATTAGTATGTGCTATATACATGTAACAACTCCCCACCAGGGATAATAATTATGCACTGCAAACATGTACTAATAAAAATAGAAACTGCAAAACAACAAAAAAGTAATAGGAGGGGAAGAAGTGAATCTACTACCTGATCAGCTATTATTATACAAGATAATTTATATATGTTACCATAATTAACTCTATAGATTCTACAAAGTGTTAATATTTCCATGTCCAGATGAAGAAATGAAGCATCAAAAAGACTAATTTCCTGGAAAAATAAAGCTCCCAGTGGCAGAGCCAGAATTTGAGTTTCCTTCCAATAAGCTCTGAGATCCAAGTTTTCCACTGCAGTTTTAGAACCTTGTTTTCATATTCATTCCTTGTCCTCTCACATCTCCTTATTTGGGTATACGATCTGTGTGTTCTGTAGTGGCAGGCTCTGTCTTTAATAAAATGGAGTTAATGAATACTGATGTGAGCCAGAAGGAAGCCTCTGCCCCCAAGCATTGCATCATGAGCTGGGTGGAGACAGGCACATTGGAGAGTTTTGATGAACATTTGAGAGAACTGGAAAACTTTAGCAAATAGATTACTCTGATTTTAATGCATTCCCACGACTGAAGAAAATGAGCCTCTGACATCAGAATCTCCTAAGAATTACAGCAGTTTAGTCTTAGAACATTCTTTCTAGAACAGAGATGTTTGCTCCTACATTTCCAGAAACACATAGGGAGTGGTGATGCAGTCTACCACAAATAATGCTGCCTTTGGGACTGTGTCCTCTCTTGGATATTTTTAGCACTTCCTTCAGTCAGGGCCAAGAGTAGGTGGCAAGATCTTGATGGCCTGGACTGCAGAGCTCTGTGACTCACTGCTGTGCCCTCAGCTGTCCTCCAGCTGCTTCTCTAGCTGCTCCATCCACATCCTTGATTTGCATCATTAGCTACCTAATTCAAGAAGTTTGAAAAGTGATGAGGCTTACAGGGTCCTACTTCACTTTCTTTGAATTGTATTATGCCATTGGATCAAGGAGAAAGTAGTATCTATTCCAGTAAGACAAGTCCATTCTGCTGCTGTAGAATGCAATCAGCAAAACTAAAATTTAAAAACTACTTTTACCATACTTATTTAGCAAACACAAATAAAGGAATTTCTTTTATGTTAGGCACTGTTCCATTGCACATTTAAAACTCTAATAACACAATTATTACATTTTACAGTTTTACATATGATAAATCGGAGACAGTAAGAAGTCTGATAAACTTCTAAAAATTGAGGGGATATTAATGGCTTGTCTGGGAATTGGGCCCAAGAAGTCTGGCCCAGAGGCCACCAGGTTGTTCTGTGTTCTCTCCTCATCATTCTACCCTCTCCTTTTACTTCTCAAAGAGTAGATGTTTCAGGTTTTCAAAGAGTAGACATTGCTTTCACTTTCTCCACTGTAAATTGTCCTCTGCTTCTGGAGTTTCTGAAGTTGTTGTAGAAGGTCACTAATGACTAACTTCCTGGCTGCTCAATTCAAGGGACATGTTTTCTCCTTCCTTTTTTCCTTCCCCTCCCTATTTCACTTTCTTACTTTTCTTTCTTGAGTGCAGAATGGCTCAGTCATAATCCCTGATTTGTGACATATTCATCATTGCTCCAGTCAAATTTCAATTTTCTTAGTTAGTATTTATGATAAATTATTAAAATATAACCATAAGCCACAACTCCCAGCCCAGAGGAAGGGGCTTCCGGGCCGCCATTCCACTGCTCTCTGCTCAGAGGAGGTGAGGTACACGGGTGCCAACAGCAGCCCCCCCACAATGGAAATGAGAAGACAGGTAAACAAGTCTCAAAAACAAACTTCCAGATCACCTAAAGCAACCCTAAAGGGAAATGAGATGGAACACTCTGATACTCAACCACCTGGACCCACTGAACTGGCAACAAAAGGGGATCTGGAAAAAATG
>NW_004624791.1:15413594-15429429 GCF_000247695.1 Heterocephalus glaber | reverse complement strand
AATGTGAAATAGGAAGAAAAGGGGCAAAGGGGAAGGGGAAGTGGGAGTGGTAGGGGAAAGGAAAGAAGGGAATGGAATTAATATGAGAAAATGAAAAAAATGGAAACAAAGTCTTTGTAAATAGAAAGGGATGAGAGGTTGAAGGGAGGGCAGGGGAAGGGGGAAAAATAAGAACCAAGAGAGATTATGTAAAGGTGAAAATTTCCAATTATGAAAGTCATTATATTGTATACCTGAAATGTACCAATGATTAAAATGAATAATTGATAATGTGAAATAGGAAGAACAGGTCCAAAGGAGTAAGGGAAGTAGGAGGGGTAGGGGAAAGCAAAGAAGGGAAAGGAAAATTTATGAGAAATGGAAAAATTGGAAACAAAGTCTTTGTAAATAGGGAAGGCTGGAGGGAGGGTTGGGAATGGGGAAAAAATAAGAACCAAGATATAGCATGTAAAGGTACAAGTTCCCAATGAGAAATGTAAACATATTGCATACCTAAAATGTACCAATAAAAGAATTTAAAGAAAAACATATATAACCATGGAGCAAAAGCTAAGGCCTCAAAATTAATACATATCCTAGTATGCTGAACCCCTCCATCTTATCCTCTGACTCCTCCACACAGCTAAATCTTGTATATGCTAAATACTACGTCCGTCATTCCTTAATTTTAGTTTTGAACTGTGCTTTTTTTTTAAATTAGTGCCATGGAATAATTTTTTTCACTTAATGTTACATTGCCAAAATTCATCCATATTGTTGCATGTCCACTGATATGATTAAATTTCTTCAGTATATAACAGATTATTTTCTGAATATGACACTTTATTTATTCACTCCCCTATTGATGGACACTTGAGTAATAAATTTTAGGCCTTATATTAGTACTCAGATTCTTAGTGATATTTGTTGACACCTCCTTCCTTTCTGAAAATCATTTCTCCTTTTTCACTTTCTTGTTTTCCTCTATCCAATCATTCTTCACAGACACCTCTACTAATTCATCTTTCTCCTCCTGCCACTTAAATATTGGTGATACTCAAAGTTCTGTAATTAGTTCTCTCAATTCTATTTCCTAAGTCCCTCTGATGCATCCATGGAAAGCAGATGTCTTTAGTGTCCAAGACCATGGCCTGTGAGCTTCTAAACATCCAATTTAATCCTCTGTGCCTTTCTGGAGTTAGAGTCTTATACCAAATCCCCTCCAAACCAGCCTCAGTGTTGTCAAAAATAAATTGGAGGAAGCAATTATATTCACCCCATGATAATGAGAGAGTTGAAGGAAGCAGCCTGTGAACTATGGAGTGCAGCTTCTAGAACAATAAAGAGCTGGACAAATGAAAACTATTGTTATTCCTATTGCTCTGTAATTTAACAAATGTAGTAACTTCTTGGATTTTTCTAAACGTAGATAACAGAACTGTAGGAGTATAAGAGAGGGAGACCGCTAAAGTGGGCAATCAGAAACCTTTGCTCCAAAGATTAGTCTCGGCAGATTACTTATTGGTTCCAATTCTGGCTCTAAGTTGGAAATTGTACAAAGTACTGTTTTGTGTCCAAGCTATTCAATACTGTATGTCAAGACAGTGGAATATCTAAAGGTAAATAGAATCTTTTCTTAATGTCCAGATAAGGCTCAACTCAAATTTTAATCATGGATAGGTAGAATGTTAGGAAATGTAGACAGCTACAACTAGGCAAAGAACTTGGATTCCAAATGCTTTAAACTGTCACCAAGTTCTATTTAACCATGGTTTTTCATAAGATCACTGACAGTGTTCCCATCTTTCTTGGTGCTAGCCAAGGAGTTTTATAGAGAATCTTTTGTCACTATCAATTTGACATTATAAACAGACAGGCAACATTTATGAGCACAAAAATGAATTATACAGTAATATTGAAATAAACATCTACTATGCATCTCTTCTCCCTTCCCAGACAGAGGTCCAAAAAGTCTATGGACCCGCTGGGAATGCAATATTATAGAATCCCAAGCTAATGCTTGTCAAAAGGAATAATATAAAACATAACATCTCAGTGAAATGGAAAAAATCTTGGCATAAATCCACTTCTAAGACTTCTTTATGAGGAACAAATCAGAGACACATGCTAGAATTTATGAGCAAGAGTGCTCATATCAGCATTCTTATATTGATAAATTGGAAACAACTCAAATATCCACAAATAAACATAGACTAAATAACTTCCTGTACAGCCATATACCTGGAAAATAATTGCAATTAAATGTTAACATAAAAACACATCCTTAAGAGTAATTATTTCCATGATAAAATATTTATAATACTAAGTAAGAATGAAGTCATAAGGAGAATGTAGAAGATAGTGGCAGTTTTGTAAAACATAAAATTATATGGATCACTGCGGGTAGAAGAGAGCAATACATTAGAAATGATGATATTTAAGAGCTGTTGATCATGATATCAATATTCTCATTTATGTACTAGAATATCTTATTTTCATATTGCTCATTATATAATCTTATGGTATAAAAGTTTTTATAATTAAAAATGAAGCATAATAAGGAAAAATAACTGAGCAGATGGTAAGTTTCTAGGCATAAACTTGATAGGATGGAAAGAGAACAGACCTTACAAAAGAAGGGAAATAAATAGATATGCCATGTATTAGAACCTAATAACCTCAAGAATGTAAACATTATATACCATAAAGAGGAGCTAAGAGGATTAAGATTAACAAGAATGAAAATGGAGAAAGCTGAATTAGAAGAGATGGATGTGTGTGTGTGAAGAGGATTTTAAAATGGAACAAGTTGTATTATGTATATGTACTCAGTCCCTAAGATGTCTATAAACAGCATGCACTGAAACATATACTAATTTTAAAAAGGAATCACAATAGCATAGACAAAGTACTTTAGCAGTGGAATGTAAGAATAATTTAGGCAGCAATCAGAGCAAATTCCCATTGAAGCCAGGCTGCCTTCATTAGCTGGTGGCATTTACCCAGAGAAAATTTGCAGATCATAGTCCTAACCTTAGTCCTTACTTATCATCACATGTATTTTGTATATTAAGATTAGAGTTAAATTGTGTTTAAAAATAATTTCTAAAAACAGATTTTGTATTTTACTTTCACACCATAAACCAATCAGTTTGCTTTATTCTCAAAGAGTATGTTTTTATATAATTAAATGAACATTGGCAGTGAGCTGTGCTATTTTCCAAAAGGGGAAATGATTAAGCACGGTCAGAGAGGGGAACATATGTATATGTTTTTATCTCAGCATTCATGAAGATCATCAGGACATAAAATTTGGTTATCCAGAATTCATGACAAGAAGTCTAGTTAGGGAAATAGACCATGCCCATGTGGGAGGAGTTGAGCAATATTAGATGAAAGCATACAGTACTGCTGAATGCTTTTCATGTCTGGACATGGAAGAGGGTGATGGGAACAAGGAAGTGCAGGGATGGCACAACATGAACCTGTCTAGTGTGAGTCATCCCAAATACTCTTAATGTTCCACAGTTAAACTTTATTTGTCCAGTGAATTCACTTGGGAGGTGTGTGTGTGCATGCGCGTGCGCGCGTGTGTGTACATTTGCTGAAAAATTATGTCTGAAATCATTCCTTCTGAGAATAGAGAGGAGGGGTACATCTTAAGCTGGTGTACCTGCCAAAACAAACAAAAACCAAACAAACTAATGCACAAATATCTGTATTTGTATCGGATGAATCAGAATTTAAAACAAAAATAATATTAGATGAAGAACATCACCAAAAATTAAAACTTTAAGTCATTATGAATATAATGCAATATTAAACATGAAAGCATCTAATAAAAGTCTTGAAATACATAAAACAAAATGAAAAAATTATAAGGAATAAAATCAGTGCACCATCATAAAAGATGACTTTGTCTCAATTATTAAGTTAAAAACATGAATCAGCAAAAACATAGAAGATCTAAATACTACAAAAAACTGTTCTTGACCAAATAGTCATATATAACATCTGGATTTCTTTCTTTTAAAAAAATTGCACTGATATATTTTAGGTATGCAATATAATGACATTCATCATTGGGAATTTACACATTTACATAATCTCTCTTGGTTCTTATTTTTCCCCCATTCCTTTGCCCTCCCTCCAACCCCTCCATTCCTCCCTATTTGCAAAGACTTTGTTTCCATTTTTTCATTTTCTCCTATTAATTCCATTCCTTTCTTTCCTTTCCCCCACCCCTCCCACTTCTCCTTCCCCTTTGTTCCTTTTCTTCCTATTTCACATTAGACATCTGGATTTCTATATTTCAGAGAAGAAACACATTTTTCTCAAGCACTCATATCTAAAATTTGACCATATACTAAAGCATAAAGAAATCTCAACATTTTTATAAGAATAAAGAAAACATGATTTTTAATTATAATAAGTGTAAGTTACAGATTCAATTTAAATATATCAATATAAAAACCCATATATTTGCAACCTATAAAAACTTCTATATACTATTTAGTCTATAAAAGAAATCATAAAAAATTTAAAACAGTACTGAATGATAATTTTAAAGGACTAACATAATTTGTAGTGTGTAGAATACAGTGTTTTAAGGTAAATGTGTAACCATAAATACTAGAAAACCAAACTCTGGCTAAAAATAATGGGCTAAATGTGCATCTTAATAAACAAAATGAAAGAAAACAAAATCTTCAAATGGACAAAGAGGAAATACACTTAAAATTTCAGTAGAAATCAATGAAGTATGAGATAAACATACCATAGAGAACAAAAGAGAAGCTTGTTTTTCTAAAACAAAATTAACAAAATAGATGAAACTGGCAAAATCAGTCCCCTTAAGAATAGAGAAATCATATATTAGTAATATTATGAAAAAAGAGAAAGTATGCATCTACAGATAAAGCAGTTGAAAAGGTAATGAAGTATTGTTAGTAACAATACGTGAATAATGTTGAATATTAAACAAAATGAAGAAATTACTGGAAAGATATACCAGAAGTGATTCAAGATAAAATACAAATGTCTTTCTATTTCCAAATTGTTCAGGTGTGAAAGGGTTATCTTCCTAAAATATCAACTCCAATCCAAGTGTCCAGATAGGGTGAAGGATGGATGGCATACAAAGGACTTGCATCACATGAGGTAGGTTGGTAGCAAGGTGGGTCATAAGCAAAATTTTGGAACACTTGGCTATTCATCATATATGATAATCAACAGATGAAGTACTAGCTGCTGTTATAGTTTAGATCTAAAATACCCTTGCCCAAAGTTTCATGTATTTAGTGGTGAGGCTTTTGAAAGGTGATTGGATCAAGGGGACACTATACATATCAATGGATTAACCCATTGATGAATCCATAGGTGCATGTCCTATAATGTGAGTGAGGCCTGGTCAGAGGAAGTGGTTCACTGAGAGTGTGATCTGGAAGGGTGTATTCTTGACCTGGATTCTCCCTTCCTCTGGCTCTCTCTGCTTCCTGGCCTACTGGTGGTGAACAGCTTTCCTCTGCCATACTTTTCTGCCACACTGTTTCTTCTCTGGAGCCAGCCAATGTGCACTGAACCCATTGAAACTGTGAGCCACAATAAACTTCTCCTCTTTTAAGTTTCAGGTGTCAGGTATTTTGTCCCAGCAATGAGAAAGTGATTTTTAAAAAGCTGCTATCTATTGATGATTCTTTTGAGTATATTGAGAAGGAAACACATATAGCATTCTAGTCCCACACCTGAGATGTCCACAAATGGAGAGTTCAAAGTTGATGGCTTTGGGCTCAACCCCCATGAAGTTTGCTGGCCTAGCAATCAGTGATACTTAGCTGCATAAAGTGTCGGGAGCAATGCTACATAATTTTAGGGAAAAAACACTTGATTAGGCCTAGTTCTCATGCCTGCAGGCCAGCTATGGCACTTTGAGACTTAATTCCATTTTGACCCCCGGTCACAACTGAGACCTCCATGATCCGGTGATGCTGTGATGCTCCAGGACAAGATTACACCAGCTGAAGACATCCTGGGAGGAACAAAATCTTCATCTACTCAGTTCCTCATTGTTGTTGGATTGTTACACTTTTTTTTATCCCAATGCACTGAAATCTCTGCAAGTCATTTGTTACTTCTGTTTCTCCTGATGTACTGAATAAAAGGTGAGGGAAGCTGGGGGCTTTCATCTTTGCCTCCAAGAGCAGCACTGATCAGACCCAAAGCTCAGCTTCTTCTCAAAGTCTCATTTTTCTACCTTTCCTGTATAATAAGTTAATTCTCCTTGTGCTGCCGTGGCTTGTAGGAGACTAGGACTTACTGCAGAGGTTCTAGTAACATCCCCTTTCCCTGTTCCCTACAATAAAGGAGGATTATCTTTTCATGTTGAGTTTGCTCTCTTCTATTCCTCCCCCTCCCCCACCATGGACTGTTTCTTCTCCCCACTTTTGCCAGTCTGTGGATATTTTATTGGACTAGGCAGTGATTAGAGAAAAGAAAAAGAATTCTATATTTCCAAATCTTTTAATGTTTCCCCCTTGGTTTTTTAAATTCACAGCACAGGAATGCTCCTTCTGTGGATTTAGTCTTACTCTCCAATGGTGACATCTCAGGCCGCTAAGAGTGCTAAGAGAAAGTAGGGAAGAAGAATACATCTATTATTACTCTAGAATATCTTCCTGGTGTGTGTGGAAATAGATAACTATAAGGCAAGGAGTCATGCATTATAACACACCCATGCAAAAATTAAATTGTAACGTTACTGAGTGAATCAAGAAATGTTAATCAAGTTTCATGTTCTCAATGTTCATTCTTTGCTACATATTAGTAAAAGCTTTGAGATTATCAGTGATGGTCACCACTACTTTATACAGGGCAGCTTTATCTTTATTTTTATTTATTTGTATGTTTCTCAGGGAATGAAGAAGCATGGTCTGCTTAAAACTTGCTCATCAAGCAATTTTCTCATCACAGTCGTCTTTAAAAGGACAGAACATCAAAAGATATTTATTTAGAAAAAAATTCTCCTTGGGAATTTTGGAATTCAAGTTAAATTTAAAGTTGGTTTTAGGGAGGGGTTAGTATCTTGGGAATCTTTGATATTGGGGCAGGGATTTTTCCATTTCTTCAAAAAGAATTTATAAGCTCAAATAACATTTATGTAATTCCACACATAGAAGAAAAATGAAAAAATGACTAAATCATCTTGATATTTTCTTCACAGGAATAAAAACATCTAGATTTGTTTAAGTATCTGGATGATTGAGAGGATTATTCATCTCTGACCCATGAATAGTCACAATTATTCAGATCATTCTGTCCTTTCACCAGTATTTCAACTCACAGCCAGAGGTTAAAGAAAGGGACAGAATTGTTTAAAAGCCTTCTCTGGATTGTGGTGCACATATTGGAAGAGGAGTAGAGAAGACAGGAGAAGTGAGCTTAGAGGTTCAGTATAGGGCAATGAGATGCTGGGAGCATAAATTTTCTTAAAGCAGTCATGTTATCCTTACAAATTAGTATTTTCTAGCCTGCTTCCACTCTTTTAGTACTGTTATGGTCTGCTATTTTGTGTCAGGGCACAAGAATTTTTAAAAGCCTAATTTGGAGGACCCCATTCTTGAATTCTTGCACTTTGATCTCTGCACTGAACACTCTGACCTATTTTTGGGTAGACTTCTCCTGGTTCTAATGTTAGATTACTGACTTTCAGACCATCCTACTTCTCAACAGGCATTTCTTTTCTTTTTGGTCTCAATGTTTCCAATCTTTTTATTTTTGATTTCATAATTCCATAACCAACTCTATAGTCAAGTCTGTTTGTGTGCTTGTTTTGGTCATGTCCCCTTGGCAATGTCCACATGGGGTATTCCATAGACCAGGCTACCCCCAAGAACCGGCCTGGGAACTGACTGCACTGTGATTTCAGACCCATCACAAGTACTGTGCAGGTAGCTATTTGACCCTGTTGCACATCATTAACCACACCCATGAGCTGACTTGCACCTGTTAGGTATTGTTTGCAGAGAAAACAGGCCCTAATGATGTGCTACAAATAATACAAATCAATGTCCACTCTTCAAAATTAAAATGGCTCATAGCACACACATTACGGAACATAGATTAGCTATCAGGAATTTGGAATTCTCTGTAATTATTGTTAAATTTGAAAATGAAGCAAGTTCCAAGCTCTAAATTGTTCTTTTATAGGCTAAAAGTTAAGATTCATACAAAAGCACTTACTCAGTGAAAGGAAGTGTCATCGATTGTAGGACAAAGGGAAGATTATCTTCACAGATGCCAGAAAAGGTGCTAAATACTTAAATGTGCATATGGTATAACTTCAGCGGGATTTTAACTTCTGAAGTTCTCAGGTAAAGACAGTAACTATCCATGATCTGTAGAAATTAAAGATTTTGAAAAACATGCTGGAAAGAATCACTGAGCTCTGGGAAGTTTGGCCCATTTCTTAGACTGGGCAAAAGTTCTAGGTAGGCTGTAGCTGACTCGGTCTTGTTCCCAGTTGTATCCCTGGCACCTTACAGCACTTGGCATAAGTATTTGTTTCAGCTCTTTATACCTAAGGAAAATCTGAAATCTAAGTTCTAATGAAGGGTTGAGATCTCAAAGGTATGGAAATTTGTGGAATTCTGGGATTTTCCTTGAGAACTGTTATATTACAAGCTCACACTTGACCACTTCAGTCATAGCATCATATTGTACATTGGATTTGGAGTGGTCAAGGAATCATTTTTTTCTCTTCCCTCAAAAACCCAATACCTTTTCTGCTACTTTCTGTTACGGCTTTTCTACTACCACTAACTAATTATCTGAGCACCAGCTGTGGCTTCCTTATAAAGTCTGTTTTTGGATGTCATTAGTAAGTATAAGTCCAAATGAAAATACCTTTATCTTCTGTTTCCTGCCCTCTAACCAGATGCTCTGACCACAGATATAATTTATAAAAGACAGGCTGCTGTTTCACTCCTTAATAGCCTGTTTTTGCTAGAACCATAAAAAGTTTCTGAGGCCCTGAGTGGTGGGACTGTTTGCCAGGTGTCATGTGCAGTCTTTATTCCCTTTCCAAGGATGTAATGCAAAGTTAGTTCTTGAATCACAGATCTCTTTTGAAACAGCATTTTGAAATGTAGGGAAACACATGACACAGAATAATTTCATTTTAGTAAATAGTCTTTTTAATATTTTTCTCTTGTCATAAACAGTAATAGTCTGGAAGTCCCAGGAAAAAAAATTACTGTGAAAGTCTCTGAGTTGAGGGAAAAGGGTAAAAAAAAATCACAATATGAGGGCAAATGTTTAATTTTCTAAAATCTTTTCCAGGTGTCTGTGTCTGGGATGCTTTCCCTTGTCTTGAAGGTATGATGCTATCTTCAGCAAGGATTTTTGCTTTGTGAGTCAGACTTGTGCTTTCTGAGTCAGATATGTCTCAGATGATCTCCTGATAGCCCTAACTCCAGGAACTGAGGGTGGTTCTGAGATTAACCCACAGGAAATTGCTGTGTTTCTCCTGGATGTGAAATTTTAGCTCGTTTTTTCTGTTTCTTCAATAGAGTGACCAATCATTTACTTTTCTTCACCCAGTACTCTGCTCTTTGAATATTCCTTGTACCTGTTCCCCTTGCATTTAATGATAGCAGCTAACATTTACCAAGACTTTATGTGAGAAAACTCAGCACTGAGGTAAAAAGCATGGCATCCAGAGTCAGACCATCGTATTTAAAAGCCTGAGAATGGTATACAAAAATGGATGAGAGTTTCATAAAATTAATTGCTTAACCTCTCTTTGTCTTGGTTTCTTCACTCATTAAATGAGGCTAATAATTTTATCTTTCCCAGAGGACTGTGTGACAATAATATGTGCTTTATCTAGCAGTGGTAAACCCACATTTAATTCTAGCCATGTTATCATTACCTTGTTCAGGTTCCATAGTGGGCAGGCTCTAAGATTACCTCTTGGCATCTGCTTCCTCATATTCATGCCCTAGTGTAATTTCATCTTGAGTATGAGCAGGATCTGTTAACTTCTAAAAATTAGAATATGGCTAAAGTGATGAAATGGCACTCCTGAAATTAGCTTATAAAGATACTGTGATTTTTCTTGAACCCTGTCTTTAGGTGTTATTTTAGATTGCTTAATCTGAAGAAGCCAGCTGTCATGTTGCAAGATGAGATGAACTGAGAGCCCCACAGGACTGAGCTCAAAAACAGACTGTCTAGGATCTATTAACAGGCGCATGTATGAACTTGAGAAAGAGATCTTCCCTAAATTAAGCCTGGAAAGGACTGCAGTCTCAGTTAGCACTTTTCCAGAGAAGCAGAAGTCTCAGCTTAATTACTCCCTGATTTCTGAGCCACAGAACCAGTGAAATAATGAATGTTATTTGTTTCCACTTGCAATGTTTAGGGGTAATTTGTCTTTGGAACAATAATTTATACAAGTTCTGTGATAATCATTTCACACAAAATATCTCCATAATCTTCATAGCCAGATTGGAAAACATTACCCAATTATAGATGAAGAAGTGGAAACTCAAGTCACTTAACCACACAGAGACAGTAAGTGGTAGAGCTAAATTTAATACTGATTTTCCTGAATGCCAGCTCATCTGCCATAACTATTGCTTTTCCCTTGAACCAATTTAATTTTTTCTGTCTCCATTCATTCACTCAACCAATCAATCTTTCCTTCAATGATCATGTGCTGGCCACTGTGAGGATTACAGTGGTGAATATGATTAACAAGATAGTTGCTTCACAGAGCTCCCAGTCAAGCAAAGAGCTCCAGGTAAAGGACATGTAAAAAATTCACATTATAATGGATGCAGTTGATATAAACTCTGTGGCAGGACAAAGATAAGGAAGATTGAGAATCACTTGGACTAGACAGTGAGTAAAAACCTGAAGTCTGAAGGGTAAGATCAAGACAGCTATGGGAAACTTTTCTAAAAGAGCCATCTAGGAAATTGGGTTTGTCCTCCTTTATTTCTATATCCTTAACTTTCCACTATATATTTGCTAGTTCTTTATACTACAACTATCACCCTTAGAATATCTCCTACTTCACAATTTTATAGGCTTCTCCAGGGAAACAAAGCTACACATATGTAGAGAAACAATAAATATAAATGGATATTTATTCTAAGTGTTGGTTCATGTGATTATGGAGTCTGAGAAGTCCCACCATCTGCAGCCCAGCTGGAGAGCTGGTGGTACACTTTTAGTCTGAGTCTGAGTCAGGAGAGGTGAAGTGTAGTTTGGGGAAGGAAAGACTGATGTCTCAGCTCAAACTGACAGCCAGAGAGAGCTTAAATTCTTCTTCCATGTTTTTGTTCTATTCAAGCCCTCAGTCAGTTGGATGATGTCTTTCCATACTGGGGAAGGCACTTTGCTTTACTCAATCCCTTGATCCAAATGCTAATCTCACCTAGAAACACCTTCACAAATACACCCACAAATAACATCTAACCAAATATCTAAGCACCTTATGACTCAGTGAAGTTGACATATGAACTTGGCCATCATAATTAGCCTGGGACAAGTGCTTTAGTGCTTAGTCATATCACATTCACATCTGATGAGTCTGTCCCATTTACCTCACCTTCTTCATGGCTGTGTCGTATTCTCCTCCATGAATCTGAAAATACCCAATTTAAATTGACCACAGTATCCCAAGCTTTGCTTCCTTTCTATATGTGTCAGTTCTCAAACTTTTTATTGGGATTATCTCTGAAGTCATAAATGGATTGTAGTTGTAATATTACAAATGGCCTATGTGATTTCTGTCACACAAAATCTTCTAAGACAGCTTGTTAATGTTTATGGATATAAAGATCTTTGCTATAGAAAGTCCATAATATGGTTGTATTAGCAATACAGAAAAAATCTCTAAATATTAATTAAATAGTCAAGAATAAATCCTTGCTGTCACAGAGCTGACATTCTGGCTATAGCCCTATTCTTAATTATTACCAAGAAGAACACTTATTAGTGAAACTATGTTTTAACTAACATTTAATGCTCCTGAATGTAATTTTTCACGGTGAAACATTCATAACTTAATGTGTTGTTTGAAATGTGGTTAGATTTCATTTTAAATGATTTGAGAATTATCTTAAGTATGACTTGTTTCACCTAATAAGATGAGAAAGATAATGAGAGGTTGGTAGTGAAGACAGGGAAAGGGAATTGAGGATGGGGAAAAAAGAGAAAGGACAGAGGAAAGTGTAGTACTAGCAGGTCTTTTCATAGTTTACAGACTTATTCAAGGGCTATGAGATAAATAAGGGGCTACTTAAAACTGAATACCTTCAAAACCAATTTTATATATTAACCCAATAAATATACATTAGCTAAATTGTCATGACTGCAGGCCCTGGGTTCCACACCCAGTGCCACAAAAAGAAAAGGACAACAAAACACATGTTCCTAGCTTTAATGTAACTCATGATTCTCATGAAAATTGTGCTTCAGATTCCAAGTTCAGTTTCCCTGTTCAACACTGTCATTTCCTATGTAATGATTAAAGACTTTTTAGCTTAAATTTGGTCACTCCTTATACTATGTCCTTTGGGTTATCACATTAAATAGAGTAAGTGCTCTCTTTGGTATGAATTAAGACCTTAAAATGTTTTATAAACTAGACTAAAATGTAAGCAATCTAGTCTGAAAATAATCATTGTGGTATTGCAGCTGTTTAAGCAGCTGCATTAGATTCTATCCTGGTCTTTTAATTGCTGCAATAAATGAGCTGGTTACAAAGGTCAATCTTAAAATGGCTGACTTGATGTGTTTAATCACTATTTTAAACAGCTTCACATCAAAATGATGACATTTATCTGTCTCATTCAGTAAATCTGCCTTCAGTGCAGTTCCAAGTTACAAATGAGGCACTGCATTTCCCATGAGAGACCATTATTTGTGCATTCTAAGAATTCAAACATGTTTTAAAGGATCTTCTTTATGGGAAGGTCTTTGTTGGGATTGTTGGCTGGGTAAATTTATATATACATACACACAGATGTATTTATATATACATAGACACAGATGGTCCCCTGAGATGGTTGGACTTACTTTTTAAAAAATTTTACAGTGGCTCAAAAGTAAACTCATAGGATCATGCTGTTTATTGGTTTCAGTACTCTTTTTAACAAATTGCATGAGATATTTAACACTTTATTATGTTTTTACACATATTCACATGGAGATATATACAATGCTTCTTATTTCGACATTGTTTGTAGTAGGCTGGTGCTGCAGGTGACTGTCTACCATTACTCATGGTGTCAAGATGTAACGTGAGGGATAGAAACTATGGGATCTAAGCAGCAACTGGGACAAGTATGTTCAAGGCTACGTGAATTTTGTAAATGAATTAATAAATTTTAATAAATTAATGTAAATAAAAGGAAGGAGTCTGTGAATATACCAGTGATGACAGGAATAATGTGAAATAAAGAGAGGATGATAGTAGCCACAACTACTTGTGAGATCAAACTCTTGAAAGAATTTAACAAGTCAAAATAGAGAAAATCTCAAGTCTGCGTGGGTATTTCTTGTAAAATACAGCTTTATAGAGTCATATTGTTCTCCTTAGTTCTGATGAGAATTTCACATGCAAATTATTTTAAAAGGTACATGAGATCATGAAATATTAAAAAGATTTGGTACAAGATATTCAGAAAAAATTTTTTTCAAATTGCCAAGTCTTTCCTAGTTAAAATAAAGTAGCTAAAAGTCTCTTTTGCCTGTCTTTGAAATAAATACTCAATATTTAAAAATAGCCTTTCCCCAGTCCTATTCTAATGGCAAGGAGCTGGGAGAAGATATGCAAATAGACTCACAAGCCAAGACCAACAATTTGTAGTCTAAGTCTTATTTATTCATCTGAAATTTTAAGGCCCAATATGTCCCATTCTAACAAAGTACAAGCCAAGCACCAAATAGTGAGAGCTCTGCCAAGCTAAGGCTTCAACCGTTAGAGACTTTCAATTTCTTTCTACAGCAACCACATCAGTACACTAAAAGACACTCAGTTCTGGAGAAACAGCTCAGTTTTCAGTCCTATTTTCCATCTTAATCCTTTTGCCTCCAAATTTAGTCAGACTAGTCTTCTCAGTGTTCTTTTTCCTTTTTTGAGCATCTGATGTTAAAGTACATTGCAAACAAATGAATAAAAAGTCAAATGTTTTTACCATTTGCCAAGGGAAAATTAGGCAATACCAATGAGTGTGAGTGTGTGGAGGAAGGATCATTCATCGTTGGTAGATCATCCATGAAAGCTGGGTAATCTCTTGCAGATTGTTGGGTTTGTGCTGTCATTCACCAAACATGAGTGTGTGGAAGCCATTTCCACTGATCACACCTTTCTAGAATCAAATTCAAAAGCAATAAGAAGGCTAAATTTTAGCGAGGAGTGATCCTGGGTCTTTTTCTGCCCTTTGCTGCTTCCACATCCTTTCAAATAGTAAGTCCTTTAGATCTCTTCCTGTGGAACTTGAGGACCAAAAATATCTCTGGTTTTGCCAGAGTTTCGAACTGAAAGAGAAAAACAGCTGTGTTTGGATTTAATTGTACACCCTAAGATTATGGGACACTATAGCAAATGACATATGAGCTCATCCAGGAAGAATTGGGAAATGGAAATCCCAGGTGCAGTTGAAACAGTCTGTGCCCTTTTGAGCCACTGAGATAGGAACAAATAGTAAAAGGTCCCTTGATCTTAAATTTATATTAGCAGGGAGTCAGTATTGTCCACTACGGAGATGGTTACTAGTAACCAGGAATTTGGGATAAGATATAATTTTCAGGGTGATAGAGAAGCCCCAAGAACATTTAGAATCCACAAGTTTTAAGGTGCCTGTTTCCTTATTGAATTTTACTTTCACTTTATCCAAAAGTGCCCCAAAAGATCATCCCAGTAGCACTGTGAAGCACACCTACAAACTTTAGGTGGACATGTGATATGAAATGTGGTTAATGATCCTGCCTTTGGAGAGATTCCTGATGGCAGTGGGTTTCAAGGAAAAGGCAAGGTCTCTTAGTGTTTCTCCTGGTTGGCTACATAGTATTGTACCTCAATTGGGAAACAAAGTCACCAGTGAAAAGTTAATACATCCAGATATTAGACTTTCTTTTTTCTACCTTCTTCTGGAGGAAGGGGATATAGAATAATGGAAAGTTCAGGTTTGTGGACTTTTGCTACAATCAGGTACAAACTAGGAGTAAAGGGAAGTTAACATTTCTAGGGCAACCCTCAATCACTGAGGTCCGGTGATTGGGAAGCACAGAACCAATGCCCCAGCTTCCGCTTTTGCCAATGGGACAGCTTTGAGTCATGTTTCATGCACTTCCTCAGAGATTTTCCTGTGGGACTAAGCCCATGGCACCAGTCAGCAAAAATACCCTGAGTATTATCACACAGATTGGCTTCTTCCCTTTTCTTATTTTATTTTTACCCTTTCTTTTACTTGTTCTTTCTGGAATCACTTCCCAAATAAACCTTAAAACCAAGTTCAGATAGATTCAGGTACTGGGCATGCTATTTAACTTTCTGATCCTGGTTTCCTCATGTACATGTAAAGCAATAAAGTTGGCCTTGTTTTTTCCTTTTCAAAGTGTGTCTCTAAGCAGAGAAATGTGGTAGATTGGCTGCAGTAATTACTGGACTCCCTTGAGGAATATTCAAAGGGGGAGGCAGCAGTTTATAAGCTAAACCAACACTTCTTTAAATACTTTTTAAACATTCTTTCCTCTGACAGTTATCTGAGTCTCTAAAGTGCGCTGAAATTCTACACACTGAGAACTCTCAACCCTGAGGCTCTCTAACCTTTTCCTGCATTGG
>NW_004624791.1:15373021-15388298 GCF_000247695.1 Heterocephalus glaber | reverse complement strand
TATTAGTTATTTTCTCCAAATTTATTAACAGGTTGGATGAGATCATTCTCAAGTTTGATCTTTATGGGACCCAATTATTTGCTCTTCTGTTTACTTTTTAATCTCAAAGAGATATCCCTAACCATACAAATGTGATTTTATCTTTTCTTTCCCTACTGAATTCCCCACATCCACATACTATGACCTTGTCTGATGAAGTGAACATCATTTTTGTGCCCGTCCAGCCCCATATTAACTCCACATTTCTCCCAACATAGTGCATTAAGATTTTGTTGTGACTCACCCTACCCTAACTTCAGGTGTATTGTGAAATATTAGATCATTCAGTTCATTTCTGTTCTCTTCACCACAGCACTTGCTTCAGAGTCCATCTCCCTGGTCCATTTATGGCACAGCCTAGGACTTTGGATTCATGGTTGTAGGACAAGTTCTTCTCTGTCCTTGGATAGGAAGAAGGAAGCATGAGGTGGCATGCTTCTGCTGTCAGCCACCTTGAGGCAAAGAAAGAACCTTGCTAAAATAATTTCAGACAAATAGAGTTAGAGAATGGACCAAAATGCATGAGAAGCCTGATTATTCATGGAAACTTAATATCTTTACATAATTTAAGCCACTTTGAGTTGGGTTTTCTTTTTCTTTTTTTTGGTACCAGGGATTGAGCTTGGGACTTTGTGCTTGCGAGGCAGGCGGCAGAATCATTGAGCTAAATCCCCAGCGCTGGGTTTTCTATTTTGTCAACAATGCATCCTAGCAAATACACCTGGCTAGCTCTACTAATCTTTATTTCTTGGAATTCACATTGACCAGCATGGTGAACTTGGTAATTCATGACTCCTGGTTTGGCCTGAGGCTGGCAACCTGTCTTCTTTTGCTGATGAAATTCTCTGGAAAAATAATCTGCCAAAATATCATGCCATACTTTTAAGGACTATTGAGGAGTTATCTTAGGGAATATAGTAGGGTCTCATTACATGATACTATAACATAATGGTAAATATTTATACAGTGCCTATCATATGCTAGGCACTATTCTGAGAACATTTATGTCATTTAATTCACATTTAATCCTCATGAGTACCCTCTTAGGAAAGTATTACTGTTATGCACATTTCACATATGGGAAACTCAGGCATAGTAAGGTCAAGAAACTTGGGTAAGGTCAGAGATCTAATATATGGGAGATCAAGGAGTAAAATGTTGACAGCCTGATTCCAGTATGCTAGTATAATGACAGGGATTTTTATATCAAGTATATGGTGATGAATTTCATATAGATACCATGATCATACAGTCCATAAATTTAAGTCTTCCTGATACCTTTGATGGCTTTGTGGTGATCTATCCACCCACTCTATTCCACAGCCTTTAGAAATAACCAGCCTCTGTTTGCCCAGTTGCTAGCAAACAGCAGCTACACCACTTGTGGAAAAGAGTTTATTTCATGGAAAGAAAACCAGCTAATCTGTGGTTTCACCTGAGTCTTGGCCTCAAAGCTCTAAGCTATGATCAATAGCTCACAGCTATGTGTCATTAAATGTGACCAGACTTTGGGTAGAACAGGCAGGCAACTCATGTCTGTAGGAGTTTCATTCTTGATACAAAGAATTAGTTCTGACTGCACTTCTTCAGAACATGCTTGTTATCTAATCTGGTAATTCCATTTCTACATGTGTAACCAACACAAATGCATGTGTATGCTCACCAAAACACAATCACTAGGATGTTCACTGCAGTATTATTTGTAAAAGTTAAAACCTGCTGAGGGAGGGATCCCCAATATTCAACTGAAAAATAGTTCATGCAATACATTGATTTATAGTTACATGCATAAATATGAATTAGGCTTACAGATGTAGCAAAGAAGTAAGATCTTTAAAATACATTTGGTGTGAGTTGTTTTAAAGAATTTATAACATCTGGTGAAACCTCTCTATGGTGTTAGGTCAGTCCTGGATGGGAGTTCTGGGGATGGTGAAGGAAGGACTTCTCAGATGCTGATGTTATTCTTTTTTTTCATTGGGTGCTGGTTACGTGGGTGTGATCCATTTCTGAAATTTTATTGAGTTGTATATTTATTATGCACACACCTTTCTGTAAGTAATTTGTACTTCAAAGAAATTTTTTAAAAAGTACAAGTAAGCACGTTCCTTTTCATTTTCTCAGTGAATTGTACAAACTATCAGTCTGTAAAGATAGAGTGGATTTGATCTTTCTCAAACTCTTTTTGAATTTGGGAAAAAGCTATAACTCTAATCATAGATAGGAAAGCCAATACACCAAGGTGAATCATTTAAAAATATAACTGATCTATTTTCAGATTTTGAAATGTTTGGATTTTTAAAACAGCCTTTTGAACAAGAAAAGTTGCCTGTTTTGAATTTTATATTAATGTGGAATTTTATTTTATTTTCCCCATTTGGGAGTGGGAAATGTGTTTAAATTCTCCTGCGATAGTATCTCTAGTAACATAATTCAGAATTTGTGTCTACTTTGACAAAATATTATGTACTTTACTAACATTTGCTCAAGTTCAATCCTTTTCAGATGAAGAAGAGAGACATATACTGTTAAATAATTCAAGTTATTTATTTGCTTGAAGTTTTACATCAGTGTTCAAGGTGCCATTTTTCTTAGGTATTCAAAGTCATCTTTCATTGAGCACTTCCTTTGCATGAAACACCATTCTGGATATTTTGTACTCTTCATTTAATATTTACTGCAACCCTGTGGTATGGCTATTTATCCTCATTATACAGATAAGGAAATTGAAGCTATTCAGATGGATTTATCTATCTATAAATTTGACTCCAAATGGGAACTTTCCTATAATATTTGATGACCTTCAGAAACAGCCTTCTAGAAAATATTTCTGCTGGGAAATATAGGACACAGGGTCTATATGTCATCTCACCAATGTGCCATCCTATATTCATATATGGGTAATGTAGGGCCAGATAGGCAGCTATGGAGAAAGGAAGGTGGGCTGGGAATTTACATATAGGCTGGGGGAGTTTGTTCAGCATGCTTAGTCCTTTCTTTTGAGGATGAGGGATAGGCAAACAAAATTCAGTTCATTTATTTTTCTTTCCCCTGAATCAGACATGATTTTGGCTACCTAAACACAGGGAAATTTAGCAATCCTTTTTTTCTGAACAAAATGTTGATAAGAAGGAATAAACTGCAGGGCCCTTTTGTCCTGTGATCTTGACCTTGGGATTTCTAAAGAATGTACTAATATTTCTTTGCCATAAGCCCTGCTAAAACTGAAGAGAGAAGAAATTGAATTCTGTAAACAGAGTTCAGAAAAGCACACTTCAGTTCCAGGAAAGGGTTCACATTGCTCTGGTCTCAACATGGGTTGAATTGGCAGCTTCAACATCTCTGGGAAGCCCCTGGGTAGCTTGGAGAACTGATGTTGCACAAAAGCGTAATTGCTGTTGTTTAAAAGAATTGATGCTTGGATGTCTGGGTGATGCTGTGAGAATAAAAATATTTATTAAAGATTGATCTGTATATTTAAGGCAAAACTAGACACCAGAGATAGTAACTGCAACACAAAAAGAATAGCAACCTCAGCTCCTTCTGTTAGGGAATAGAGAAAAAATTTTAAAAATTGGGGATGATTTACATTTTATTTTTTGTTGCTTTAAAACAAAAATAGACTGAGAAGTGAAATAGTGTTAACTACTTAGTTATTGTTCTTGGATCTCCTTAACCCTTAGAACTGTGCCTGTGACTGCTATTTCCACTTCCAAATATCATTCTGCATTAATTCATTTATTTAAATGCTTTTGTGCAGTGAGCCTTTTTTCCCCCAATTTTCTATATTAAGTTTGAATTGAGCAATGACAAGACCTTGATTTGAAAGGTCAGTCTTCAGAAGCTTTTAATTTCCCTCTGAATTCCACAACTAATCTCTGAGTAACTCCATTAAAGCTGATGCCAAGAAGTGTTTCCAGAGAGGGGTCATGGTTTCCAAATTCTAAATCCAGGCCTTTCATTTCCACCAAAAGTTTTCTTGGTCTGTGAATTTGCTTCCACTTGATTGTCCATTGATAATAATCTAAGAACTTAAATGAAAATAATTTGAAATACATTTGGAAAGCAGCTGCTCAAAATACATTTGTTGAGCAAATATTGAGTAAATGAATGAATGAGCTTGCCTGCCTAAAGCTGGCTCCGTGTCTGAATCTGAAAAAAATAGTGGTTAACACTGACTCTTCTTATCACACTATAACCTACAGATATTTTCATCAGGGGGATTCTTCTAAAATTTCATTAATGAGGTCTCTGTGTTAGTTACTTTCCTCTTGTTGTTGAGACAAAATACCCAATACCCAAAGTTGGAGGGGAAAGGGTTTATTTAGCTCACAGTTCGTAGAGGTTTCAGCCTATAATCAGCTGGCTCCAAGGCAGAGTGGCACATGGCAAAAAATTAAGATTCTGTCACTTCTGGTTCTAGGTTTGCATTTCTCCAAAGTATTATACATGTGGAGTAGGACAGCAACAACCTCCTGTAGACAACACATGGGCCCTACCTCTTACAGAAATCCATATCCACCCTACAAGGAAATGCTGTCAATAATTTTATTTGCACCATTACTTTTCATATGTATAGTAAACACGTATTTGTTTGCTGTATAATTTGAGAAAAGTGGAAAAGATCATATGTATCTTTTAATATAAAAATTAATTTATATAAAAATTTAATCATTTTTAATCTGTTTGATCCTTTGAACATTTGGATTTATAACTCTTGCATTACTATCCTTTTTTCCTATAATAGAGATTCGATGCTTCTGGTTTTTTTGCAACCTTATAAAAGTCAGAATTGTTGTCTACAAAGTATATCTTCATTAATATTTTTATTTTTCCTATCCGTGATTTAATCAACACAACCTGGGAGCTCATCAGAGAATGCTAATGTAGGGCAGACACTGAGGAGATGAAGCCATGGGTCAGTTCAATCAGAAAGTCTGAGAAAGTCTGCAATGACCTGGAGACAGGCCCTGGTGCCAAGCCAAGCTGGGGTCAGGCAGGAAGCCAAGGACCTGAGTACCAAGATAGGACAATCACCATGGGGGCCATGTCAGACACTTACTGGAACATCCAAGTCACAGAGCAGGAAATTCAAAGAAGAAAACATATTCGGAAACTTTGTCCTGCGTAGGTTCCAAGACCTCAACACACAGAAGTTTGATCAAGGTCAGTTTTTGGTAACTATTTTTACATTAACAACAACAAAAGCAAAATAATTTTATGGTGATCTAATTTGCTCTTCTACTAGGTTACTTGAGATGAGCATATAAATGGTTTCTTTGGCAATTTTTCTTAAAATGTAAATTTTATTAAAGTGTAATATTTATACGAATGTTCAAGGTAATGTTATTTTATAAGTGAAAATGCCATGTAGTCAACCCTGTAATCAAGAAAGATGGTGTTATTAGTAACTTTATGCTCCTTCCAAGGATAACCACGTATGCTGATATATAACACATAGTTTACTAGGATTAGTGCAGTTTATACTGGTTTATCTTTTATGATATTGTATTTGTGAAAGTCATTCATGAATTATTGTCTCAGGACTGTTGTATGAAAATTTCATAATTTATGTACTTATTTTACTCTTTGAGGACATTTGAGTTAGCTTCAGTTTTGGGTTATTAGAAATAATTCTGCCAGGCACAGTTTTGCACGTTTTATGGTAACTATATGTACATATTTCTTCTGAGTATATATTCTCAAGTGAAACTGCTGAGTCACAAATAATGCTTATATTCAGCTTTTCTAGATACAACCAAAGAGTAACTGAAAAATACTTATACCAATGTGTATTTCCACCAAGAGTCTAGAAAAGTTCTGATTGGTCCACAATCTCATTAACACTTGGAGTTGCTTGTCTTTGCTATTTTAACCATTCATGTAGTTGTGAAATGATACTTAAATTGGTTTCAATTGGCATTTGAACCTGTAAAGAAGAGAAGGAAATGAACAACCATCAGAAAGAGAATACAGCATTAAATCACAGCATAAAATATACTCCTAACTTGAAGGAGTAGATATATCTATATGAATGAATACTCAAATTGCTGCAAAAAGGAAATTGAAGACAAATGAATTGACTTAAATACAATGGACCCTCAAGTTAAGACCGGCCTGACATATGAACAACTTGGGTTAATTAGGTTAATGGAAGATTCATCTGCCTCTTGTTATCTATAGTGTATACCCAGGTAAACATCCAGATCTTAGTTGTATTGACTTAGTTCCAACCAGCCCTTGGGAACCAATTGAGTTCATAAGTCAAGGGTCCACTATATTATGGAAACATACATATAGAACTTTAATTTCCTTTCATATTATAATATGTATAGAAAATTATATTTTTATAAAATTCAGAAGTCAAGGATTATTTGTGGCCCTAAATAATCAACCAATGTCCTCTCTTCCCAAGCTCCTTCCCTCTATACTACAATTCAGGGGTAAAAGAATAATTGTTTCAGCACAGCTGTAATCCTATTCTGACACTGCTTTACCATAATATAACTTATTTTTCTCCCATAATAAGCATCAAAGAGCAGGAACCCAAAGAGCATGGACCAATATAGATTCTATAAATGACTCAGTTTGCTTCCATATTTTTTCTGTGAGATCCTTAACATAGAGTTTTGCTCATTGTCACCTCATGATCAGAAGGTTCCATGTTCAGTCCTTCATTTTGACTGCAGACAGAAGAGAGAATGAAAAGTAAAGAGAAAGGAATGCTGCCTACATTAAGATAGTGAAACTTTCAGATATTCTCAGGAGATTTTTGCTTCCATTTTATTAGTTAAGAACCACATCATACAACTGCCCCTAACTATAAATAAGACTAGGAAAAGTAGATTTTAAAGTGGGTACATGATTGATTTGAACAAAATTAGAGTTTCTATTAGTGACTATCAAAATATCTAGACTATTCCCCTATTACTTTGTAAAACCAAATTTATGTGTATTTATATTACATTTCTATACATGATTATGTATATAACATATATATATATATATATATCCAGAGAGAAATATATAGGAAGAGTAGAATTCTTGTTAAGAATAGAGAACCTCTGTTTTTACCTTATATGTACTAAAACTACTTCAGCTTTCTTATAATAAGCATTTATTACTGTAATAATTTTACACTATAAAGCTAGTTCTAAAATAAGAGAAAACAAAAGAGAGAGTTGAAAGCTCCTCAGGGTCCAAATTCAGACATTGAGGTGATAGTTCTATTATATGAAAGAATAAATCCTTCCCAATCAGGACTCATTTATCTAGCACCACAGCTCTTCAAGCATATAAGTAAAACTTAGCAAATCTTATGTCTTCAAATCCTGGTATCTCCGTGATCTTCGAAGTAGTTCAAAGAACAATAGGTCAATCAAAAGTATAGGCAAAGATCAAATCCATCATCTACAATTTTTGTAGTGTTCACCAAAGAACGTATTATGCATATTCCTTTGGGAAAGAAAGGAGAAAAAAAAAAAACAAAACAAAACAGGAACTCTGGCTCTCAGAAGTCAGCAAAAATGTTAGGAAGAAGAGACTCCCTGAGAAGGATCTATAGACAGGTCCCACTATCAGAGTCTGTGATTTGAAATGAAATGTGACATATGAATAATGAAAGGGATGAGACAAGTAAAATATCTTGCTGAGTGCTTACTATGAACTAGGCATTATGCCAAATGTAATGTATGATTCAATTCCTTAATTATATTGTTTTCATCCTACAAAACACAAAACTCGTAGAAAGTTCGTAATGACTCGCTGAAGTCCACATAGCTAATAAATGACGAATCCAGGATTTGAACACTGCCTTCCAGATGGCATTGCCTAAGCACTTAGATGGTGTGTTCTGCTTCTCTGTGTTTCATGCGCCTTCTACGTAACCCGCAAATGAGCATACCTTTGCTGAGATGCCCCTAAAGATTCATTCCTTTAGGTAGACGACAAACTTGCTAGACTTTGTTTAGAAGATGGATACTAAACTACTTTTGTAGCCTCTAAGGTGAGTAAAGCTGGGCTGGGGATTTAGCTCAGTGGCGCCGCGCTTCCCTCGCAAGTTCAAAGTCCTGAGTTCAATTTCCGATATTGCAAAATTAAATAAATGAATAAACAAATAAATAAATAAAGTGAGTAAAGCTCTATGGCAAAAGCATAGCTCATAGATGAATTCATCAGAATAACACTATTGAAGGCATGGAAAGCCTGACATAGATGAGGAGAGCAACAAGCCTAGGCCCATGCTGGGGGAGCCTTGAGACGGAGTGAGAGAAGATCCTCACAAAGCAGTAGTGCTGGGAATGTTGGGAGGCAGCTTGTACACATAGGCTTGAAGCTGGAAAAATGGAGAAGAAATAGTTAGGTCCCAAAGACTATAGCCTAATTATACAGTAAACAGCCTAAGCAAGTACTTTTCCTCCCTCTCATTCTCTTTATGCATTTCTTCCTTTTTTCTATGACAAAAATGCAATAGGGAGGACCAAAGAAGAGTAAGCCAAAGAGATGAAGGGCTGCTGTCAAGTGTGTGTACATTTTGTATAGAGAATAGTGCTAGGGTCGCTATAGATATGGAACTGCAAATAATAATTCAGTTCAACACAATTTATTGAGTGCTTAGTTCAGCGGAGGTCAACTGAAT
The DNA here is from genome assembly GCF_000247695.1 of Heterocephalus glaber. Next base: position 15,379,621 of record NW_004624791.1, on the reverse strand, counting down.
TCCTCTACACATTTTTCCATTTACAAATGCTCACTGATTTATACAAGGCTCAAATATAAGCAAAAGCACAACAGTTCTTTCTACCACTAATATCATTCATTAAATATGTCACTTTAACCCTTGAAAAAATACCCTTGTGTGTTCAGGCTTTTGAAAGCAGTTGCTTGTAAGAGGAAGCTCTTCTATAATGAGAGTGTGGGTCATGTGCTACATAAAACAGATAGATACTGAATCAGGATCAGCCACTTCCTTTGAGGATCTCCCAATGTGTACTGACTATTTCAATGTAGGTGATAGATAATACCATGAGTAAATAAGGGGGATCACTTATCAAGCCCTGTGCAGGATCTGAAGTTTTACCCGCCTTGCAAGAAGACTGCAGAAGACTCAATACTCCTGGGTCAAAGACAATGGACCATTGAATATTGTGTTTGCACCAATCCTCCTTTCCCAGGTTTCCTCTGATGGTGAAGCAGAAGGTTCAGGGGGATGCCGCTTAAGCAGTGGGTTTGTTCACAGCTAAGAATCTCTAAGCTTAGGGAACTTCCATACTGCACAGTAATTCTGTGATTTCCTGTGAAGGGGTGCACTTATCTATCTTCCAAAGTTGTTCACTACATAAACATCATTTAAAGACAGGAACAAAATGACAGTTAGTCCCTCATTCACAAGGCATGCAGGAATAAGAGAGGAATAAGGAGGGCTTTCTAGAGGAGTTGTTCGGTTTTAAAAAAAAAATAGTTAACCAGACAGAGAAGTAAGAGGAAAGGCATTTTAGAGAATGGAAACTGAGTAAGCAAATACCTGGAGATAGAATAAGGAAAGCACAAGGAGAATTTGGAATTACTAGATAGAATAGTACTTTTCCAAACTTCAAAGAGTTGAAGAAATGTTGATCCTTATTTATATTTATTTTTGCTATAAACTGATGTCATTGTGATGTCCATGACAAATCAGTGAGTGGTGGGGATAGATAAGGTTGCAATCTTCATCCCTTTATTTTCCAGAGCAACATGGATTAATTTCCACCCAACTCAGCTTCTCCAACTGACAACATGAAGCTCTCTGAAAACAGTGCCCTTTCCATGGCCCTGGAGTCTTCAACTTCCAGCCACTCTACACATGTGAAGGTTTTCAAGTCCTTCATCATCTTGATCGGCCTTTTCTGAACATCTTGAGATTTGTCCAAAATTGGGAACAATTTTTAGATGATCTTGAGTCCATCTTTTAAAACAATGAAGATGCAAATGGCTAAAATAAGTTGATTGTTTATGCTTTTATTGGAAATTTCAATATTGAAAAAGTCTTCCAAAAGAAGATCCTTAATTAAAGAAGTCCTTTTGTCCTGAAGAAGTTAATAGACCTCCCTAAGGAACCCATATAATTCCCAGGAAATTCCCACCAGTTCCTGCCAGTGTTCCTGCAGCACCTCCTCAGAGGAAAGGAGAATTCCTTTTCTTTATCACACCATTGGGGGTGGGGTGGTGGCAGAAAGTGTTTCCTCTTGCTCTGTCATTAGCTGTCACAGTAACATAGGTCTTCATTTATTTATTTATTTTTTAAAATATGAAACACTTCACGAATTTGCGTGTCATCCTTGTGCAGGGGCCATGCTAATCTTCTCTGTATCATTCCAATTTTAGTATATGTGCTGCTGAAGTGAGCACCAGCCTTCATTTATCCAACCCAAATGTGGCAATCCTTGGAAGGTTTGGAAGTGTGGGCAGGTTCTGTGCAAGATAGATATGGTTCATAGAGGTAAGCAACACACAACACATTTCAGTATCTAGAGAAAGGCATTAAAAATAAAGTGGTTGACATGCAAAAAAGCATGCATGAGGTAAATGTAATGAAGGGAATAAATGGGGTTATAGTGAGAATAGAAATAAAAGATACATTGGATTTATTTTATTTCAAGAAGAAAGGGAAGTACGTTTTGTCAATCAGCAAAGAAAATTTACTTAATTTGCTTGAAACTAAAAGGAAGGTAAATACTTATAGTATGTCCTGAAATAAACCTTTTACATTTTAGATGATTACATTTAATACTTCATGCTGTTTAGTCTTCACAGTATTCTTCTAAGTTAGAAATAATTTTACCATCTTAATAGATGAAGAAATACACTTAGAGCATTTGCTTATTTTTTCATCCCACAAACATCCTTGAAGCACCTATCAGGCATGGTATCAAGGACCTGTAACCAATCAGTGGTTGAACCATGATTCCAAGCCTGGCCTCTGTCTTCAGGATCCAAGCTTTCTGGATATCTGTGGTCAAAATATTCACAAGATGCTTTAAAAAATACAAACGTGGAGTGTAATTTACAATGCAATATGTAAACTAAATATGAGTCATTCTCCAATAGTACACAGCACATTTCCAATAAATTAGTATATGGATTAAAAATGCCAGTCTGTGGTTTGGAAAGCCTTAGAAGACTTCTCATACAAATATGTACTTCAGGGCTGGGGATTTAGCTCAGTGGTTCTGTTGCCTGCTTCGAAAGCACATGGTCCTGAGTTTGATCCCTGGTGCCAAAAATAAAAAATCATATGTGTATATTAGACTTTTAAATACTAATGGGATTTAGAGATAGTCTCAGGATAAGAATAGAGTGTATTCACTCTAAGTTAATACAGAAAGTTTAAAAAGACATAAAAAATTATTCTCTCAAACAATGTTTTTATTGAAGTTTTACAATGTGCAAAACTTAAGTCACTGAGTCATGATACCCAAAGTTAAAATAATACCTAAGGTCTTATTAAAGAATTTACAACCCAGCTGAGATAAAACATGAAATTGTAAAATGATTAGTGTTAAGACTTGAGGGTATCATGGAGTTACATGACAGACCATTCAACTGCTTACATCAAGGATTACAATAACAAATGCCAAAACGAAGGATGCTTAGACACAAAGGAATTAGAAGCAAAGTAAATCGGACATCTTGGTGATTCTGGAAGTTCCCAGAGGAAACAAACCCTGTGGCAAAATTGCGAGGGTGTGTTTGTGTGGGTGGACAGGCCATGACTGTGTTTTTCCAGGAAAAGCAGATCAAAGGTTGTGCAGTCTTCTGCATTCTTTTGTAGATTATTTCCTGATACTATAAGCGGAAATTTGCTATATTTTCCCTTACATTTAAGTGTACAGATTTCTATTAAGTTCCTATTTCTGAGTTTCACTTTGTAATTGTCATTTTGCTTTTCCTGAGGCTGTAAAACTTAACTTCCTAGTTAATTGAAGCACAATGATAAATTCTTAGAATGGAATTTCTTGTTTAAGTGTTTTATATTTTTCTCTGGGCACATATTTTCTTCTTTCTTTGAAAAAAATCTGAAATAAATATGACTACTGAAATCTGTTACACTTGGATAACCAGTACATGAACATTTATTATATTGTATTATTGCTTTATAGTTCAGGATAGTGTACAAATATAAAACATATAAACAGTATTATATTACATTTTAGTTTTTCAAACTAGAAACAATGTTTTTCTAGTTAAAGTAGTCCCAGATTCTTGGCACCAGGAACACTTCTCACAGCAACATTCAGCCTCTAACATCAACAGACAAGGAAGATCAGCTAGAACTGGCAGTTACAAATCCTTTTTATTATGAAGTAGAAGGCAAGATTCTACCTGCATTTTAAGCAAGTAACACTGTTACGTTAGTAAAAAGCATCATTCAGAGAACCAAATAAAGAAATGGTTCCATTCACTACTTCTAGTTCTCCCTCTCTCACCCCTTTCTCTAGACTTCCAAATACATAGGCATAAATCTTCACATTTAGATTGCAAGCTCAGAAAATCCTTTTGGAACTAAAGGCATGAAGTGACTACCTTGTTGCATAATAGTTTGGGAGAGCTACCTCTGTGAGTGACTCTCAGGGCATAGTCTATAAATTCTCCTCTACATGGACAGTTTGCCCTGGACTTCCATCAGAGTTTTTGATGAATGATTGCAGATTTGTAAGTTTTATTTTTCAAGGTTGTTGTAGTCAGAGTTCACAAGGGAATAGATTTAATATAAGACACATAAAGTTATAGGATTATCTTATAATATTTACCCAAAAAGTCAAATTCAGAAGAGAGTAAGAGATCTGTCTGAGTGGTAGAGACCCGAAGAATCCAGCTGAGGGCCTAGATCCCACAGCCATGTTCTCCGTGAGTCTAGCTGAAGGCCTAAAGCCCAAGTCAATGTCTCATGCAAGTCCATATCAAGAATCTGCACTGGGAAGGCCCAAGGGCCAGCGGTGGAAGCTAGAAAGTCTGCACTGGTGGGGTGAAGGATCTGTGCCACCAGCCTGAGAGATCTGCACTGAAGCCAGAAAGTAATGCTCAAGGTGAAGTCCAGAGCTCCCCTGAAGACAACAGCAGCCATCCCCAGTGACAGCAAGGACCCGAGCTCCTCCAAGGATGGGAACAACCAAGTTTGTATCAGGAAAACCAGCCACAACAAAGCTGCTCCTGGGAAATCACCAGCATAGAATCTCCCACCCATTCTCCTTTTATGCCATTCTGGAAACAATCCTCAAGTGGGACTTCCACACCTAGAACCATGCTGACTCAGGTCAGCTGGGCATTTCCACTCAAGATGACCATTAAGTAACGCACCACAAAGTACAATGGGTCATTTTGGATATATAGTACTTTGCTTTTCTCTAATATTGAGAAGGTATTACTGAGAATTCCCATATACCTAGCAGCTAGTTCCCACATTCTAACACCTTACATAGTGTGATACAACTGTTACAGTTAATAAAGCAAAATTGATACATTATTATTGTTAACTGATGTCCACACTTTATTCTGACTTGCTTATGTTCTGCCTAATATCTTTATTCTTGTCTAGGATATGATACAGGATACCACATTTCATTTATTTGTCATATTTTCTTAGGTTTCTCATGGCTGTGACAGTTTCTCAGTCTTTCCTGGCTTTTAATGACTTTGACAGTTTTAAGAAGTACTGATCAGATATTTTGTAGAATATCCCTTGAATGGAATATGCCTAATGATTTCTCCTGCTTAGACTGGGGTTATGGGTTTGGGGAAGACAATCACGTAGGTAAAGTGCCATTCTCATCACTCAGTATCTAGGGTATGTATGATTAATATGCTTCATGACTTTGATACTGATCTTCATCACTTGCTTGGCCATGAAAGTTTTGTTCAATTTCAATTTCTCCACTGTAATGTTACTTTACTGTTTTTAAGGAAGTCACTATGCACACCCTATAGTTGAGGAGCAGAGAGTACAGTGCTTCCATCAATTATTGGAATTTTTATCACAAGAGATTTCTCTTTTTTTCTCCATTTGTTAATTCATTTAATCATTTGTTTATAGCAGTATGGGCTTGTGGATATTTATTTTCTAATTTGGGTTATAATCAAATAATGTGTTATTTTGTTGCTCAAACTGTGTGGTTCTTTTAGTTAATCTCACCTAGGAGTATATTTTTAATCTAAGTATCACTATTGTATGTTTTTATGTATTTATATAGAAACCATATTGATCATTTAAGTTTGCTTAACATAGTCTTTGGTTCCTCAAGGACAATATGCAAAAGAGCTTGAGGAAAGAGAATTTGTTTCTCTGTATGGCTTAACAGTTTCTTCCCAATTAAAAAGAGGAATAGGATGATCAATGACTCAATTCACTTCATACAACATATTAACATGAAAAGTATTTTTTTCAAATTCCCTAGCAACTAAAATGGTTACTACATCTCTGCTTTGTAGTTTAGACCAATACCTATGGATATAAAAAGCTAAATCATTGTTAATCTACAGCCATTTAATAGAATATTACCCATAAGATTATTGTAATTTTTACTCAAAAATGATAGGGGATTCTTTCCAGGTAATCTAATAAAGAATATGATGCCAGAAAACACATTTTATAATACTGAGAAGAAAGTAAAAGCAGAAGAGAAACAGCTGAGAGTATTACAATCTATCCAGCACCACCTGGAATTTTGAGTTTTACTTTGACAGTGAAGATAAAGAACACTTGCAACTGTATCCTCTCATTCTTATTCATAAGTTCTTGACTTTGAGAAATGTCTTTGTCATTAAAAGTCCATTTTTAAATTATTTTTACTCTAAGGAAGGTATATAATTGTTATATTTTCGAGTTCTTGTAAAATCTTGCCCTGTCCTTTTGATTTCCTCATGAATGACTTATTAGGGAATAAAAGGCTTAGGACATTATTTTTTTTTTCCAATGTTTTTGAGCATTTAGCATTGAAGAGGACAGCCTGATCTTTTTTATTTTTCAGTTTGTAAAATCTTTCCCCTGGTCAGATGCTTATTCTCATAATTTATGAAGTTTGCCAGCTTATGTTAAGATGAAGTGTCTTTTACTTTTGCCTTCTTCTGAATTCCCACATTTCAGCTGTTTTCCAACATGAGAAAATATAATTCAATCATGTTTGGATTACTTCAACTCCAGTCTTCTAGATTCAAAAATCATATACTTATCAAATTAGAAACATAGTTTTTTACCTCCAACTTTTGTATTTAGGGAGAAATGCCTACATTTAAATAAACTATTTAAAGCTATCTGGATTTTAAATTAATATTCAGTTTTTTTAAA
>NW_004624791.1:15213579-15315848 GCF_000247695.1 Heterocephalus glaber | reverse complement strand
GTCTGCCTGGACGATATTCTGAAATTGCTTTGAATGAGCACAAAGTTTGGCTTTTTCAAGGCTTTTAATAAAAGTGGAGCATGCATTTTTCTTCCCATTAACTTGATACCAACTATGAAGCAGTTGAACTTTCTGCTCGGCTGTATCTTGGGGACTGTCATTCTTGATGTCATCTATTTTGGCTTCAGAGACACCATTCTTTCGAACAAATTCTCTAATTTCATTTATTGTCATTAGTTCAGCAATCCTAGGTATATATTTACTAAAGTCAGCATCTGTAAAATAGAAAATAGCCTCTGAAAATTTATTTTTCTACATGAAATTTCCATTACTGAAATCTATGTTTATTTCTCCCCTATCATACTTAAAAATACAAATAAGTCATAGACATCTAAACAACTTATTGAGGAAAAACAAAAACAGTCATGAGCTATAATTCCAACTCCTTCTATGCCCCTAGTAGTTTGCTATCTGACCTGGGCATGACATAGAACTGTTCCTTCCTATCTCAACTATAAGATCTCAAGTTTAAAGATCACCTCTAATGCTTTCTTATGGACTTTATGATCAAAGACCCACAAATCTGAAAGTAAAGGCCAAGAGTTCATGATCGTCTCATCTCTGAACCATAGGTCAAAGACCAGAACCAAGAAGAAGCATGGATGTTGTTATAGAGTAGGGACAACCATAATAACTGTCTGCAATTCAGTTTAATCTCTACATCATTTTAGCCAGGAATTCTGTAATACATCTATCTGGTTTTGAAGGAAAACAGAATATAGTGTCCCATTGTTATTTATTTTCAACTATGAGTATTGTTATAGATTTAAACCAACCATTCAATTAACCCTTGATGGTGAGAAGGAATACCTGTAAGTCCAAGGAATACCAAGGCCCACAATGCATCACTGAATTAGTAAAACTATTTTACTCTAAAATTGGCCTATTCCTACAAAGGAAGCTATCTCCATAAAATAAAATGCTAAAAGCCTTACCTGAGACATTCAGTGGCACTGTTTCTGTTTCCTGGGGCTGGGAAGCAGAAAAAAGGGAGAGAGATAAATAAAAATATATTTAGAAGGTTATAAATGTCACCTTTTATTCTTCCTTAATTCTGAAGGATGTACAATAAGCTGCTTGATTGTAAAAATAAGAAACTAGACTAAATGATTAAGAAGGGTTCTTTTATCATTCAAATTTTGATTCTGAAAGTTTTTAAGCAATATTGGCTCATTTTTACAAAGGCAAAGAACCTAAGGAATTCATGAAATGAGCTGAGATGATTTTTTACATAGATTTATTATACACTAAACATAACCAGTCTAAAATTCTCTTCACTGTAACTATTTACATTTTTGAGAAATGAATTCCAAATTGAATTTTTTTTTTTGCTATCCTATTGATTTAAAGAACTCTAGCCTCTTGAGCCCTAGCCTCAAGTGAGAAGATTGTTATTCAATTAATTACAAGTCATTTTTCTTCCCAACATAACGTTTTGCTATTTGAAATACCTTGATAATATGCTGGAAAAAGGTATAGTAAGAGATTGGTCCAACAGTTAGCTGGGAACAGTCTAACTATGCTTTTTTGTGACAGGTTTTAAAAGCAACTTTTTTGCCCAGGCTTGGATACTGAATCCATGCTTTGGTAAAGGTTGTTTCTCTGTGAGGATAACACCAAGGTACAACATGGGGCTAGACCCACCACTTCCTGTTTTTCAACTCACATTCAGCACACATCCACTTCCCCCTTTGTTGCTTCTTACAGTATTTATGCAAAAGTTTACTTATAAATTAGGAACCATATGTTAATTCATTTGTGATGCACACAAAAACACAGCACATCTTTTCTTAAAAGAAAGTAACAAAAAACTGAATTACTACTTTATTTTTTCAAAAAGGCTGATGCATTTTTCAACACCTACAGGATGTAGGAACATATTTTCAGGGTGAAAATGGTTTCTCCTGAAGTACTTCATATACAGCCCTGAAAGATCAAAGAAACATCCATCAGAATCAATCTCAGTATGTGAGAACATACTTTCACACTAGGAGAAGTATTAGAAGGAAGAAGGAGAAATTCATTGAAATTTAAAATGGCCAAACACAACAGGAAATGGCACTGTGCTCATCTCATCCCACTGAGTTAAATGTTCAGGAGACAGGCCACACCTTAATTAATTCATCCAATCACCCTAACCTGACCTAGCATGAAGCTGGCTTTTTGACTTATTAAATGGCCACCATCACACCCACTCCAGCATGGTGGGGTGAGACAGCTGAGGCCAGGCGTGAAAGCCAATGGACCTAGAAAATTGAAGGCAACTTGCCATGGAGGGGCATTTAATGGCTAGAAATTATGACACATACACTCACAGATAACTACAATGTACTCACTCAGAGAGTATACGTCTTGAAGACAGTATGAGATGGAAGAAAGAATCTAAGTCTCTAAGTACAATCATAATATTGAAAGTATAAACATAATATTGAGTATGTACTTTTAGCTAAACAATGCTTAAAGTTAAGACTTCTTCATATAAAATAAAGAAACAATGACTTGTTCCAACGGAGAAGGAAAGATTGATGCTTCTCAGTCACTGAAGCTTGGTGCAACCCTCTACATTATGGATGACTTTTTAAAGGGATTTTTTTCAGATTAACTATGATTATACCCAACTTTGGCTTATCCACTGAATTTACTAAGTAATTCTAGCATAAAACATGTTGCCATAGTATTTTAAATTAAGGAAAATAATTTTCTAAATACAGAATTTGGTACAGAGAGAGGAGACGGAGGGACAAATTGATCAACTGCTCTCTATAATACTATTCCAGCCAAGACCTTTGATTTTTGTGCTCTCAAAATGTGTGGAGAAATCTTAATGTATAGTGAAATATTGCTTCTGGTTTTTGAACAACTCAACCACTGCAGAGAAGCCTTGATCATAAGCAGGTTGGGAACACCACCCAGTTCCCTAAAACTGGTGCTCACAGAAATTCTTATCAGCTCTCAGTAGTGCATTCAGTGGCAGTGATCAGCAATACAACAGAGCTATCTGCCTGGTAGCTCTCTTATGGGTAGGAGATGGAGAAAATTTTTTACGAACAATTACTTCTCAAGTCATTTAAATATATAGTTAGAGCAAAGAACTCACCCAGAGCTGGCCCAATCGGGAGTATGAGGATACAAAACCACCACAACTTATGTCTGGAACCTGTAACTTAGAATATTAGACATTTATATAAAAATGGGCAATCTTCAATGTTAAACAAAATTCCATACTTTCAAATAATAAAAAACAATTGGCTTTTGTTCATATCTGAGAGTGGGGATGGAAGAATGGGAATATTACTTTCTTTTTTGCATTTGGTATTGCTGGTTGGTGTGCATTTCTCAATGATTCCATGTTCACACCTGAAAAAAAATAAACAGAAAATTCAGAAAGCCTGGATAGATTGATTCATCATCTCACATTACAAATTAGGGACCATCTTACTCATCTTTGCATCTCTGTAAATATTTTCTCTTAGGTATGTATAAATAAGCACCTAAAGTTGGTAAAAGTCACAATTTCAGTGCTGTGATGAAGAAATTTCATAGAGTTACTTAAAATATCAAGAGTTAAAGGAAGATAATAAAATTCTACCATACAAAAGAGAATGAAATAGACACAAAAATGAACTTAAAAACTAGTAATAAACCAACCTCTTAAAACATTAGCGTTTAAAATAAATTATCTTTTATAATATAATGGTAAGAACAATTTCAAAAATTTTAAAACATTAAAATGGCCAGACAGCAGCTACTGCCCAGGATGATGCCTAGGAAAGGTAATCAGTTCACCCTACAAGTGCTGCTTTGGCATCAAGCAGTGACTGGGAGACTCCAGAGGCTCATGGGGGATATTCTTGAGACAGCCAAATACTGACAGTCAGATTCTCTGAGTTCACAGTCTATCTTTGCTGTTATAACTAGTTGAGCTTGGACAACAGGTTAACCTTCATGAGCCTCATCAGTAATATAGAGAAAATATTATCTACCTCAAAGAGTTATGATGACAAGAAAATGATATAAAGATTTAAAAGTAATTAGAAATACTATTCTTGTTTTTATCTGACTAGTTATCCCCTTATCCCAATCCCTACCTATTCTATCACCACAAGGGGCTCAGACACTTGGGGGTAGAAAGGAGAGAATAGGATAGCAAATAAGACATAAGCAGCAGGTCCCTACTTTTAAGCCTATTAGATGAATTTCCCAAATTCTTCCAAGGTGGATTATAAGTTTCTGAGGAGTCAAATGAATAGTAATCCTAAACATTTATATTTACTCAAAACAGTATCTTACAAAGCAAAAATTACTTTTATAATACATATTACCCAGTCTGATCTCTAAAGATTGTACTAGATAGAACAAAATAAATATTATCTTCATCTGTGAATAAAGAAACTGAAGTTCAGAGACGCTAAGTGATCTTCTCAAAGTAACACAATGAGTGAGGAGAAAAATGAGAGGCACAGTCAGGTTATTTAGCTTTGGGTCAAAACCAAACTGTTTAGTATGAAAGACAAGGACCTTGGTGATTTAGCCCTGAATCCTTCTCAGTCTTTTCTTTCTCTAGTTGGTACCCTGTCCTACAGAACTTCCTATTTACATATTTGGAACCACTGTTACCTTGCTTGAAGTGTTCTTCCACCCAAGTGTATTTGGGTGGTAATGTTATTTCTTTCATTCCTCAAGACTCAAGCTATGTGTCAAACTTCTCTTCCATATCCTCTGGCAGAGCTGAAAAATTTCGTGTATAACCCTGTAATACTTTGGACGTAGTTTCTTCCTATGTTTGCCCCATGGTGTTGACATGTAATCACCATTACTTTTCTGGCTGTCTTTGTCTCTAGACCTTCATGACAGAAATGATGTTTGCTCAGAATATTAACTTAGTGGCCAGATGAGTGTCAAGCACATAGGAAGTGTTCAATTTTGATTCAATGACTAAAAAGTGTTCAACAACCCTGATAATGTTGGAATTAGCAAACGGTCATCCAGTTTCTTGAGGAAAAACAAGACTGAAATCCTAATTCCTAACTCTTGGTCAGTGTGCTAGTTCCTAACTCTTGGCTTCTCTATAGAAAGACAGTATCTTTCAAGGTACATGGAGTGTTTTAATCAGCAAACGACTCAAACTTACGTAATGCAGGGGTTACAGTGTTCACATACAGAAGTGTTACAATAAAAGTTTGATTTACATCTGCACTTGGTATCCTGGATTCGGGTACAGTTTCTTTCCACTTCTAAGCCTAGAAAACCAGTTTGTAAACCATTAATTATAACAGCTAGTTATAAATGAACAATGAAAATAATGCCCAAGAACTGCATGGATTTCTGAGATCCACTACTTTTATCAATAGTCGTATCACCATGTTTTAGTTACACAAGTAGTGTTTTAACAGTAAAACAGGTTGAAATGGCCAACAGTCATTTTGCAGAGTTTTAAGTGACATACAATCCAGCAATCAAGGTAACCCCCACCATTGCACAGATGGCTGACCTGTTCCTCTTAGTCTAGAGCCTCACGACTCAAAAACATAGTTCACAAGCCAAAAGCATCAGCTTTACCCAGAGCTTGTAGTGTCACAATCATCCCAAGTCCCACCATAAACTTGGTCGACCAAAGCCAAAATCCTCACTGAGAGATTATGACTGAATTGCTCTGAGCTGACACCTAAACATTGGTATTCTAATGGCTCTGTAGGCAATTTTAATGCTCAGCCTAAATGGAAGAAGTTCACTTCAGAGCGTGAATAAGGACAAGAAAAGCTTTATGCCCGTTGATTTCCAATGTTAAGCAAAAGTAGAAATACTTCCATTAAATTTTAACCTAGAGCCTCAGAATAAATTGAGATATACATTGAAAATCCAGGTCCCCAAGTAGAATTATTGGGACATATCAGACCCCACAGAGAAGAAAGAATATTCTATACTCATCTTGCGTTTCTCTCTCTGCCATCTTACAAGGATAAATCAAGGCAGGAAAAAAATAGTTTCCTGTGGTTTGAGTTGGAGCTGATACCCTCTCTTTATAGGGCTGATACTTACTGGTAGTCATTTGCTTTCTCTGGAGACTTGGTGATAATTAACCCTAAAAAGTGACTAGCTAAGTACCTGGTCCTGCATTATCTCAATCAGCTGTGTCCAGCCCCTTCCTGTATGTGAACAGAGCACTAGAGTAGGTTCCAATCTCAAATGGCATTGCAAATAAATCGTTCTACATGAAGTACTATGATTAGTTTCTTTCCATTGCTTTTGAAGATACTCACCATGTCCTCCATCACAAAATGAACATCGTCTGCACTTAGGGGAATAATGTTCCTTGTCTGTGTACTCTTCCCCTTCTTTGCAGAACACACACTCTGGTTCACCTTCATCAAATTTGCAGTCAGCAGCTTTTCTTTTGCCTGTCCAAAAAAAAAAAGGGGGCAAGTACTTGAAGGCAAGCTGGCATATAACAGCATAAGACATAACCAAGAATGGTTAAAAAAAAACCTCTTAAAATTGGGAGTGGAGTGAGATGGATGTTAGGCTAATGATATATAAATACGATTGGGAAGAATGTTATTGTAAAAATCATGTCAAGAGCCAGGAAGCCTTCCAAGACAAAAACTAAAAGAATGCAGGAATATTCCTGAAGAAATAGGATGACTAACAATACGATTTCTGATTTTACTTTCTAAAGTCTACAAATCCTAACAAGTGGGTAGCTGGAGAAAAGAAAACATTTGATGTCCTAATGACCTTGGTCATATCTTTACTAGCTATAAAAGTTTTAACAAAGCACAAAGTCTCTCTCAGCCAAAATTTTGTCATGCACACGATGGAGATGACTTCAAGTACTTGCCCCTTGCATTGCCATTAGAACTGTGCACACCTCGCCTGCTAAATGCTCGCAATTCCCTCTTCTGTCTCTTTTCTTTCTATTCTTTTTCCATCTGGGAACAAAGTGTGTTTTGATGGGCATGCATAAACATATTTATAACAAAATTTATTACCAGATCTACTATCTTAATCGTTCGGTTTTAAATAATATTCAGGTTTGATTTAATTTACTTTTAAAAATAAAGTAATTCACTGTATTGCTATCATTAAGCATTATAGAGTTTCTTCTGGAAAATTCATGTATTTAACAAGCACTTATTAAATGCCTATTGTGTTTGGTAGGTATATGACTTTCTTAATAACCTAATATTCTTTTTGATAACATTTACTACATAAGGAAATTATGAAATATATATATGTATATATATGATATTTTAGTAAACAAAGACAATCTGTCAAAAGAAAAATATAAACAACCCATGGAAACCAGAAGCAAATTCAGTCATAGGGTACCAAGGCTATATAACATTGTAGCAGTATTTTAACGAAAACAGAGCAAAAGAACAACTGTATTTCTTGCTAGTGGTCTTATACTGGTTTTCAAATGAACTGACCTCTTTAATGAAATACCTTGCAGAATATGCTTAACACAACACACACAGCATGACAGAGATACAATCAGGTACAGGTTCTTTTTTTCTCTGAAGTATACAAACTACATTTATTAAAATATGAAAAAGAGTGATGTTTTCACGAAAATAAAATTTTAAGATTTTTTTATTATAGCAACATATCTACTTACTGTAGAAAATTTGGAAAAGAGAAGAAAATATTAAAATATACATTAAATAACTTGAGATATTTATTTCCTATTATTTTGTTACAATGCTAAGCATACATACACAGAGATATATGTACTCATATGAGTATATGTATATGCAGAGATATATACACATATATAGTGTATCAATATACTGTAGAATCCTTATTGAATATAGTGATGTGGTAAAGACTTCTGAGTAATCAAAATTCAGTTCACATATGGAATTATTGAAAGTAGTGTATTTTATTTTAATAAACAATCACTATATGATCATTTGTCAGTGGCATGGAACCAAGTTATTAGAATTTCAGATTCTTTGTTATAAAACTTACATCCATAACATATCACCTATGATTTTGTATTTATGTGTCTCCTTTCTTCCTTTTTACTTGCTCTTCTTCCACCCATTCTTCTTTCCTTTCTTTTTGATTAAAAAAGGCTTAAAGACATCAAGTCTGAATGGCTCAAATTCCTTAAAATATTCAGCTTCGTTTTGTAGAAGTACAACTTATCTTTTCTCACTTATATTCTGTTGATTTATACAATAGTTAATTAAATCGTATATTAATATCACAACAACAACAGTATAAACAGATTAAATTAACTTGAATATTGGTAAGCCTAAAATTTAACAAGCGAGAGTAAAAGTAGGAGGTATCTTTCACTGGATGCCATACAGGGCATATTAGGGAAACATAGAAAAGTAGCTACTCCACCCAGCAAACCAGGTGGAAATCACTAAAGGGGATTTATATAATTGAAGATTGTAGGCAGGTATGGTGGTGCACACAGCACTTGGGCAGGAGGATTGTCATGAGTTCAAAGCCAGCCTAGGCTACATACTGAGTGCAGTGTCAGCCTGAACTAGATACTAAGACTCTGTCTTAAAAAAATAAGAATAATGATTGAAGATTATATTAGAAACATATAAGCAACTTTGATACACTGTGACTTTGATTGATACATACTAGTCCAGCCTTTAATTACTCCAGAATTCACCTAAGCAATCCCACACTACTAGTTATCACAATGAAATACCATGCATACAATACTTTTTATAATTTTCTCTAGGCATTTTCCTATAAATCAACTACTGTTTCAGTAGGCATAAATATTTTCAAGGCTTTGACTCACATCCAAATTTCTTTCTTAAAAATATATAACTGTTTTCATCCTTATAGTGGTATATGAGAGTTCTTATTTCATTAGTAAATTCACCAGTGCTATTATCAATTCTTAAATGAAAATAAGACAAAGAAATTCTTTTTAAAAATCAAATAAATTATGTTTTAGATTTTAAATACATGAACAAAGATTTCAATTCATAGGGCAAACACTATTTGGCAAGTTATTTTTAAAAAGTCAAGAACCCTTTCTCTATTGCTGCCTGGAAAACTGTAAATGGAAAAGGGTTTATGTTACAGATTTTTCTATGAAGTTTATTAAAATCTGGACAGGAGGCCAAGGGGGACTATTAGAATATTTTTTGTACACATGACTTGGTTGCACTTTGAGGGCTGGAAGCCTGGGAGGCAAATCTGAAACTTACTGAAGTCCTTTTTGTGTCTATTAATCTATTGCATAACTATCATATAAACCTTTGTGTTATTTCCTTTATCTTCCTGTCTTCACAAAAAGTTGAAAGAGATCTATATCCCATGCAACACTGATAAATTCCTTTGGAAAAAAAAGTTTGCACAATTGTATTTTTCTTAGTTCCTAATTTGCTAGTGTTTGAAGGATTTCCAATTTGAAATTAGTTCGCATCTAAATGTACTGATTTTTTTAAATGTTGGGTTTTTGTTCATTGCTTTCTTAGTTCATCTAGATATTCAGCTGCAAAATGCAAATATACTTTGCAGGCTTCAGTGGAAGGACAGCTTTCTTCAAGACCTGATTGAAGGAAGGTGTTTAGATGTATTCTTTAATAGTAGAAGTCCCTGGCTTCCAGACCACTACTATTATTTTGACATATCCAAGTCAGTTTTGAGATGACAAGCTGTAACACCCACAAATGAGTCTCTTTTTGGCTCATGAGAAATGGAGCTAAATAGACAAACTTTCCCATTTTAGAGGTACATGTCATTTGTAAATTATACTTATTCATAATCACATCAAACAAGTGTGATAAAGATTAATAAAACTGGTCTTTGGAAAATAATTGCATAGTTGTTTTTCTTCCAGTAATACTATTTACTATAGGAGAACCAAAAACAATAAAAACATTGTATTTATTATTGGTATATGCTACTCCTCAACCTGATTTTTATTCTGAATGTTTTGAGTAACCTACCAGGAGGACATGGCTGACAGCAGAATTGGCCCGCTCGATACAAGCCTTCTGAGCACTGGGCTTCTCTTTTAATAACTTTATTCCTCAATTCCAACCCTTTGGAGTTGATATCAGTCACTCGAGCATTAACAGTTTTAGACAGTGGCCCAGCAATGAAGGTAAATACCTGTAAAAACAAAGCATGAGGAAAATGTTATTGACTTCTGAAACAAGAAACTTGGAAAACAGGTATCACCTGCCCAGAGTAGTTGTATGTGCTGTGCACAGGCAAAGGCACTGCAGGGGCTCCTTCCCAAGCTGACTAGTTGCCTAGAGCAGAGCAGCTCACCGCACAGCAGTTGCTCTAAGTCACACTAGAAACCGCATCGTGCAAGGCAGGAGCCAGGGTTCTGCTCAAAGTTAAGTTGGTTCCCACTTGCTGCCCTGCATCTGGGGGTGAAGGCACTTAAATCCTCCAACTGTCAGTTTCTTTATCTGTACAGCAGAAATAACCTCTTCTTCGTAGTTCTGTTGTAAAAATTAAATAGAGTCATGCACTTGAATAGCTCAGAACAGTACCAGGTACATAACAAATAGGTGCCTGGTAAGTAGTACTAATAGTAATATCATAAAGGTCCAGTGAGAGGCAGTATTGTGGAGTAGGAAAAAATGTAAAAAAACAAGCCTGTGGTTTGAATTTCAATTTTGCTACCAACACTGAGTCTCTAGGGAAGATATAAAGCCTCTCAGAACTTCAATTTCTTCATCTGCTAATTGAGAATAATATTTTCTACAGTAAAGGGCTGTTATGAGGATTTAAAAATGGTAATTTCCATCAAACCTGTTACTAAGCTTACAGCGTACCTCCTTCCCCCTTTGTATATCCAAATCACAGAACCAACAATTCTTATTAAATCTTCAGTGTTATGCCAGCATACAATAAACATCTTACTAAATCCCATAGGATTTTCTTCACCTATGTCCAGGAAAAATGGACTCTTCCTTATACATAGCCAATCTTTAATTTACTTTTGATACTTTTCTTCAGCAAAACTCCAAGTGATCTTGTATGAAATTTATTTTGGCTAAATGAAGTTCCTTAGGAAAATGAACAAAAAGCAAACAAAAAGTATGGACACATTTGGATGTAACCTGGTTGAGTCATTTTGTTGGGTTTCCTAAGTATTTTTTATCTCTCTAAAGGTAAATTAAAATAATCATTCATATAATAATATGTAAATTATATAACTAATCATCAAATTTTAAAGTTATTAGTTCTGAACTTTGTTTACTCAAGGCATTTTTTATAGCTTTCTTGTTATGTCTTAATTTTTTAATCCTTCTAATACATATATAGTACAGCTATAACACTGTTATCTGATGAATCAGGAGAACTAAATACTCTACATACATAAGTTATGGCCACAGAAGTCTCTACTTCCATTTCAGCCTTCCCTCTTTATTGTCAAAGCTGGTTATCCCCTTTGGATCCCAGGACACCATGGGACCTCTAATTAGAAAGGAGGGATAAGAGGTATAGTGGTCCACTTTTCTTCCTAGGATGGAAGTATTTTGTGTCTTAAGATGCATTTCTTTCTTTTTTTTTTCCCCATTAAGTTTATTGGTACATTTTCGGTATAAAATACAGTTACATTCATCATTGGGATCTTGTACCTTTACATGAGTATCTTGGTTCTTATTTTTTTTCCCCCTTCCCTTGCCCTCCCTTCACCCCCTCCACCTTTCCCTGTTTGCAAAGACCTTGTTTCCATTTTTTTTTCCTCTTCTCATATTTTTTCCTTTCCCTTTTTTCCCTTCCCCTACCCCTCCCAATTCCCCTGCTCTTTTAGACCTTTTCTTCCTGTTACACAATATCAGTTATACATTTTTTAAATTACAATATTAAGATCTAGGAGACATTATCACAGATTTTACAGAATTTAAAAGGATATAGAAAGCATATTGCAAAAATCTTTTTTGAAATAAATTTGACAGCTTCTAAGAAGTACCTTGGAAGACAAATTAATGCAACTAACTCTGGAGGAAATATAAAATTTGAATAGCACCTATTAAAGAAAGTATATTCTAGCTTGAAAACCTACCTATATGACAACAGCAGGCTCATAAACACTTGAACTGATAAATTATATCAAACAATTAAAGCAGAAAAAAGAAGGAACACTTCTCCCCTCATTTTAGGAAATCAACATTGTGCTAATCCTAAACCTGGATAAAGATAATAGAAGAAAAAAGTATGAACATAGATAGAAATTCGTTTAACAAAACAAACTATTAGAAGGCAGATCTGGCAGGATGTAGAAAGTGGTTTTGTTATAGGGATGGCAGTGTTGGTTCAGCATTGGAAGATCCACCCCCAAAAGTCATCATTTAAACAGAGGAAAGGAAATAGCCATATGATCCTGTCACTAGTTGGAGAAAAAGTATTGGACTAAATTCTACAGCTGTTCATGGTAAAAGCTATCAGGAGACTAGAAGTAGAACAGAACCTTCTCAACAGATTAAAGACATGTACTCCATACTTCCAGCGAGAATGCCTTATATAAATGGAGAAGATGCAATACTTTCTCCTTAAGGAGGGGAACAAGGGCAGATATGCTTACTCTTCATCTGTCCATTAGACTTTGAAACACAGGCCCAAACCAAAATAGTCTGGCAATAAAGTGACACAACTAGGATAGGATTGGCACGGCAGAAGCAAAATCTTTATATGTAGATGAATGATCATCTACAGAGAAAATACTAAGAAATCTCTAGGAGCCCCTAGAACTTGTACTTGAATTTAGCAGGATTAGAAAACACAAGGTATATATAAAAATTCAGGTCTGTGTATACTTGCTATAAATGAAGAATTGGATATTGAAATTTAAAAGTTATGTAGGAATACAAAGGACCTAGAAAAGTTAAAAACAAAAACAAAAACAGTGTTGGAAGATGTTTAGCACCTAATTTTAAGACTTCTTCTAAAGCTACAGTAATCAAGGCAGTGTTGGTGTAAGGGACAACATATAGATCATTTGAATAAAACAGAGAATCTAGAAATAGAACCACACATATATGGTCCACTGAGTTTTGAAAGATTATTTAACATTAGCATTTTATAGAATATAAACTGAATTCAAGAGCCGAGGAAGTGTTTTCAGCAAACGACACTAGAACACCTGGTATCTGTACATAAAAAATTAATCTCAACTCTTTTTTTCCCATACATGTTAAGATGCATTTCTAACCTCCAGAATTACAAGAGGGAAAATAACACCAAAATATCAAGAAAATGTTTGTTTTGTCCATGGTCACTCACTAGCCAAATGTAAAAGCTAAAACTTGTCTAAGTCTCCTAACTCCTATTATAATTGTCTTTTCCCTACACCCAGAAATGGATGAACTTAGCATAGAATTTAGTTTACATTCTGCTGGTGAACAATTCTATGTAAGGAACAATTGAACTAATATATAGATGAGGAGAATTCTGCCTGAATACACTTGCTTCACTACAAAACAACTGCCAGTTCAATCCAGCAGGCAGTTATTGAGCCAAGTTCTGAATACAAAGATAAGTAACATTGATTGTAACAGGAAATTAATGTTAAATTTCCAAAAGCAGAACCCCAGAGCTCATGCATTCTAGTTGAGCTACCAATAAACTATACCTCCAGCCCATGGCTTTTGCTTTTTTAAACACATTCAAATCTATGATCTTTTCTCTAAGATACAACATGTAGCCTTGAATAAAATATCATTATTGGCATCAATTTCTATTTTCATGATAACAGTTCTCACTTCTTTGTCTGCAACAAAAGGTCATGATCTCATCTCGTTAATATTCATCCTTTTTTATATCACAGAATCAATAGTAGTGAATGGTAATAGAATTGGGTGCTCTAGGAAATAGCAATTTGATTTGAAGTATAATAAAAGGTTAATTGCTAAGATAGGATAATGAAAGTTGTTCATATTTTTAGGACTCTTTACAACTACCTCAAAGCTCTATTTGTCAGTGAGGAATTAATTATATAACTGTTTAGCATTCCAGACATTGCCATCACATGAAAATTCTTAACCCCAGTGTTATGGCTTGTGTTTAAATGTCCTCCCAAAGGCTCATGCTTTCTCAGAAGTGGCTTAATCCAGTGTGATTGACTCATGATGGGGCTTGGCCCAAGGGCACTAGGATGAAGGGTGTGAATCCTACCTGTTCTAAGTAGTCTGAATAAGATAAAAAGGACAGAAAGATGCTGTCAAGGTCCCTTGTTGCTTTTGCTACTTTGTGGGTGCCATGAACCCTTTCTCCTCTGTGACACCCCTCTGCCATGGAGCCAGCCCATTATGAACTGAAACCTCTACAAACTATAAGCCAAATAAACCTTTCCCCTTTAACTTGGGGCATCAGGTATTTTGTCTCAGCATTGAAAGAAAAGTAACTAAGACACTCAGCCAGGGTGGTTGTACATGATCGTTATTCCAGTACTCTGGGAAGCCTGGACAGGAGAATTCCAAGTTGAACCCAGCCCAGGTGATTTAGCAACTTAGTAGGACCCTATCACAAAATTTAGAAAAAAAAATTTCTTTCTTTTAAAGGGCTAGGGATGTAGCTCAGTGTGAAGGCCCTGAGTTCAGTCCCCAGTACTGAAAAACAAAACAAAACAAAACAAAAAAACAGAAAAACCAAAGTTAATGCTGAGATATGACTTGCTTTCCTTCTTTTCCAAGTCTGGTTTCTCATCAGAAACAAGAAAATTACACGGATTTAAATTCAAAGGAATACAATGTACAAGGACGAGCCCAAATTGAAGTCAAAACTACTTAAGGTTGATGCCCAGTTGTGTGCGTACATGTGTCCCCTATAGGGAGAGACCACTGTCTTTCTTGGTATGCAAATTTCACCCAATATCTGAGAGACAGTATTGTGAGCAGGTCCAGGATTCCCACTTCAAATGATCAGGCACTCAGGGGAGCAGCACACTCCATATTTATGGATTGTTGCTATCATTACCATTACAAGCAGAGTGACATCTCAGGGACTAAAGCAAACTGATCACACTGAGACTCCTGTTAAAGGTCACTCCAAAGACAGTGTGGCAATTGGCCTTGAGGGATGATCTAGGATTTGAACAGGAAGTGAAATGAAAATCATTTTTGTCTTTTCTTATTGAAGCTCAAAACAAACAGGAAAAGACTTACAAAGCAATACACACACACACACACACACACACACGCACACACACAAAATGTTGAGTGGTTACAAATGTCTGCCCTCCAAATGGCAAGAATGAGTCGACAGATGCCTGGCAGTCAGTAAGATTTTCAATACTGAGCTCAGGCATCACACTGACTGCAAGGGGATGTGGCATCTCAGTGAGGCAGCAGCAAGCTCTAAGGCAGTCACAGTGAAGAGGTTTCACTTCTATCCAAAACCCACAAAGCAGCTGCTGCAATAAGACCCTAATATACAATGCTCAACTACTGCAGAAAAGTGCTCTCTTGAGGAGGGATTTTAACAGTGATCCAGACATTTCAACATTAGAAGGTTAAGAACTAAAAAAATGGTGGGGGGATAAAAGGATATTTCAAGAAAAAAAGTCTCAGCAGGAATTTTTAAAATTTTCTTTTAGCCAGGGTCTACCTATGTGATTCAGCTTGGCTTTGAGCTCACTTGTCACCCAGGCTGGCCTCATAAACTGGGATTACAGGCATACACCACTACACCCAGCTGGGAAATTATCTTTTGCACAGTGACTTTTTTTTTTGGTACTGGGGATCGAACTTGGGACCTTGTGCTTGCGAGGAAGGCAGCGGAACCACTGAGCTAAATCCCCAACCCAACATTGGCATTTAATCATCTTTTATGGAGACTATGAATGACTTCATTTTGCTGAACTCTTCTGTTTTATGTTTTTTCTATGGACAGTGTCCATTTTTGTTGTTGTTGTTGTTGTTGTTGTTTGGGAGATTGAACTCTGGCCCTTGCACTTTCAAGGCAGGCGGCGGAAACAGTGAGCTAAAACCCTGGCCCATCCATTGTATTTTAACAAAAATCAAAAGGTGCAAATTTACTAGTCACAGGATTGTGTTAAGGCTAAATATCTGTATTGATTTATCATTTGTATTTTTTAAAGAAGATTAAAAATCTGGATAACTGCTTACTTAGTATTTGAAAGGTAATTCCAAATATTTGAATCAGTATTATTTAATCTTTCATATACATAAGATACATGTCACACATATGGGTTTATATTTTTTGTGGGCATGTATGTGTGGTGGGGTACTAGGGATTGAACCCAGGGAATTTGCATTGAGCTATATCTTCAGTCCTTTCTAAAAAGTTTGTTTTGTTTGTTTACTTTGAAACAGGCTCTCATTAATTCACTAAATTGCCCATACTGGGCTCACACTTGTCATCCTCCTGCCTCAGCTTCCCAGAGTAGTAGGACTACAGGTATGTGCCAGAATGTCTGGCCATATATCTTTTTTCTTTGTTTGTTTTCTAGGTTTCTTTGGCAGTCATATAATTTCACTAAATCAAATATTAATATTAATCTTTCTTTAATTGAACAAATTTCCTTAAATTAGTGTCATTAGGGCTATTTTATTTCATTTTAGTCCACTAATACTATAAATCATTCCCAATAACAGTTCTGTTTGATGATGAATAAAAATGTTTTTGAAGAAAAATTATAAGACATAAAGCTATATCATACTAGAGGGACCAGTTTAATATAGGAAATTGAAAGTTTGGTTATACAAATCACCTTAAATATAACTCTAGTTTGCAGTAAATTCTATATCTAATGAATTTGGGTTTTTGTTTTCTTAATACTTTGAGAAAAGAATGCCTATTAATCACATCCTAATGGATTCCTAAATTGAAAATCCAACACTCCAGTTGCTGGGCTGCTAATGAAACAATAAGAGAAACAAAAAGTACCTTATAATTTAGCATTTGTACTATTATCAAAATGTAAATAAATACATTATTTAAAAACTGTTTTCTATAGAGAGGCTAACTTTTTTGTGTGGTTTTTAAACTGACTGAAAAAAGAAAAAAAAATCTAATAATGCAGTGTTGTTTAGCCACCCATAGAGGATACTGGAAGCAGGAAGTATAGAAAACATTCATTTACAGTATAAGTTCTACTTGGGTTTTTTAGAATATCAGGAATATTAATTTAAATTTGAATGCTATGTTTTTTAAAAAGTACCTTATTATAGAAAAATAATAGCTGCCCTAATGTGCAAGTATAATAAAAATAAAATACTTAGTTTAAAAGTCCTTTAAAAATGTATGTTAACATTTGAAAGGCTGACATGTCAAATCAAAAGTGAACATTTTTAACCCCTGACTCTGAACTTTGGATAGACTGATGAGAACAGGTGAGTTATAAAGTTCACTACACAAATTGTCTTTCAGAATTCAGCTGAGAGATAAAAGATGACCGGGGACCCTTGGGTGAAAGGTACAAACAGAAAGTGAGAAATTAAAAAAAAAAAAAAAAAAGTTGCCACCAGCAAAGCCTCCACCTAATTCTTAAGATGGTCAATATTTGAACCAAAATTTGGTATCTCATTGTGGTTACCATGATAGGGCAGAAAGAATGGGAAAGGTGACCGAAATCAAGCCCCTTCTCTGATGGAGGAAGCAGTGCTTCAAGCTGGCTAAGTGCCTGGCCCAGGTGCTGCAGCAAGCTCAAGACAGTCACCACTGTTATGGGGTGCACTGTGCCCCACTCCCAAAGTCACATGGTGATGTCCTGACCCCCAGAACCTCAAAGTGGGACTGTACTTGGAGATAAGGTCTTTACAGAGCTGATGAAGTTAAAAATGTCAGTAGGGTGAGCCCCAATCCAATATGCTTGGTGGCCTGTTAAGAGGAAATCTGGACACACAGAGACAGAAGATAACGTAAACACTAAGCAGAAAGAGGCCATCTGTAAAGCAAGGAGAGAGGCCTGGTAGACTTCTCCTTCAGAGTCTCAGAAGAAATTAATCTGGACACCTTGATCTCAGACCTCAAGCCTCCAGAACTGTGAGAAAATACATCGCCATCGTTCATCGTCCATCCTGCCGTACATGCTTAGGGCAGCCCTAGCACCCTACACAAAGGCCACACCACGGCCTCCATGTTCCCTTGGAAATGTGACTGAAGGACGTCAGTGATATGTACAAACGGGGTCCTGCATAGAGGAGCCCAAAGATTTCTCATCTTGAATATTACTGAACTAAGCAGATAAGAGGATTTCCCCTGGTCCTTACAGCTAAAATCATCAGGACCCATATGTTTCAGAACTACTCCTTCCCAGATGTTTTGGACCTGCTAGACTGGGTTGAAATCTCACCATCCTCAACTGCAAAAAACAGAAATGAAGCAAGAGGTGAAATTCCACTCTCTAATTTTGGTTAGACTTTTAGTTACTTATTAATATTTGAGAAGAAATGAAATCCTAAGAAAGCACATATGTGGGTTTTAGGAAGATTTTAACACATCTTTAATAGATTTGTGTAAAAAAGAAACAATAATGCCATTTGATATTACTATATTATTGAAAAACTGAAATAAAAAAGAAATTTTTCTATATGAAAGAGATAAGTGAAAATTCCATTCTTTTCTTTTTCAAAACATATAAATAAAAATACACAAATTAATCTTATACCAGGGATGTCTTCTTTTTATTAAACTCCAGTTTTGGGAAAGTCTGAGAGAGACAAGTTGAGGCAGCAGGAGTTAGGTCTATGACTGACCAAGTAATAAAACAAAATGAAGGGCTGGGTATTTAGCTCAGTGGTTCCTCCACCTGCCTCACAAGCACAAGATCCCGAGTTCTATCCCTGGTATCAAAAAAAGCAAAAAAAGAAATGAAGAAGTTTATGAAATTCCACCTGGGATTAGACTTTTGAGTCTAATGCTAGAGTTAGAAAAATCATTCTTAAAATCCTGACAGACTTTGGAGTCATACACTAATGCATTAAAACCCCAATAGATACCAGAGTTATGCAATGGTGATATTTTTTTTAAAAAGAAAGAAATGATTAGGGTCACTACAGACCCAGGGACTCAGGGTCTCCAAGAATAGGGCCCTCCCCAAAATTATCTTTAACAAATACCCTTGCTGATTTTCATGCTCACCACAGTTGGAAAACAACTGGGCTAGAGGAAGCAAAATCTGAAGTTAGCAGCCTACTATCTTTACATGTGAGATAACTAAAGCAATGTAAACTAATAGCATCTGTGTTCTACACTTGCAAATCAGAATTTAGTTTTTTATGGGAAATAATTACTCAACAAAAATAACCCTGAAAAAAGTCATTTTTGATGGAAGAAATGGGTAATATGAGGAATATTTTACTAAACTAGAGCCCCAGTGCCCTCCAATACCTGGAGAGGACACAAGAGTAAAGCAGTCAGGTGTAATAGACAATAAAGAAAGGAAGAGACTTATGAGACCAGAGCAGCCCTCTGAGGGCTAGGAATTCACATATTTAAAATTTCACACATGAGATCAGGTGGCCTTTGTCTTTCTGTCAGTAAAGAATAGGCCCTATTTATTAAATCAGGCCTAACTCCTTACAGATATTTATGTAAAAAAAAATAAATTGACTAGGACCAAAGACTCCCTTGTAAGGATGGCTAAACACCAAAGCTCAATCTTCAGCAAGAAGTTGGGGATTTAGTTACATACCCTGAGCTCATTCTCTCTTTATCTATGTGTAAGGTCTCTACCATCAGAAATCAAAAGTGCTAATGTTTTACACATCTTATATTTTTATGGTCTCACATACCAGAGGTGAATAAATATATAACACTGTATAACTAGACCAAATGGTAGCCTGTCTTCAGCGAATCCAATACTAAGTTTATTCTAATTTTGCAAGTTTTTCCCAGTTCACAGTTTAACACAGCCTACAAAGCCTACACACTGTCTATTCAAAGAAAATAGAGGCAGACAAGTAAGCTGAATGATTTGATCCCATTAAAATGGCTGAATTGGAGACACCTAGTTGGTGTTAGAAAACAATCCAACTGTATAAAAAGTTAGATATTTTATTTTTTAAAGCAAAGTTTAAATAAATGAAAGAGATTTATTGTTTAGTTAAATGTTGTTTTCCTACTTTTATGTATATACACAGACACACACACTCATAGCCAAAGATTACAAAATTATACCCTAAGTAATTTACAAGGATTCTACATGTAATTCTTTTTTTTCATTTTCCAAATGAATTTTAATTTGTAAACAGAGCTGAAATTATACATTGAAGGAACTCAATTATCATTAATAAACTAGACAAAATGTAGACATTTCAAGATGTACATGATCGTTTCATAATAAGGAAAAGTTTATAGCTGGCTGTGGTGGCTATAATCCCAGCACTCTTGGAGGCGGAGCGAGGTGGGTCCAAGTTCAAGCCCAGTCTAGGCAATTTAGCAATTTAAGAAGAACCTGGCTCAAAACTGAAAATGGTCTGGAGATGTAGTTCAGTGGGAAGGCCCTTAGTTTAATTCCCAGAACTTAAAAAAAATGTTTTAAATATATGTCTGTATCTGCCTTGATTACTGTAGCTTTAGAAGAAGTGTTAAAATTGGGTGCTAAACGTCTTCCAACACTGTTTTTGTTTTTGTTTTTGGCTTTTCTGGGTCCTTTGTACTCCTACATAACTTTTAAACTTCAATATCCAGTTCTTCATTTATGGCACGTATACACAGACCTGAATTTTTATATATACCTTGTGTTTTCTAATCCTGCTAAATTCAAGTACAAGTTCTAGGGGCTCCTAGAGATTTCTCAGTATTTTCTCTGTAGATGATCATTTCATCTACATATAAAGATTTTGCTTCTGCTGTGCCAATCCTATCCTAGTTGTGTCACTTTATTGCCAGACTATTTTGGTTTGGGCCTGTGTTTCAAAGTCTAATGGACAGATGAAGAGTAGGCATATCTGCCCTTGTTCCCCACTTTAGGGAGAAAGCATTGTATCATCTCCATTCATAGAAGGAGTTTTTGTTGAAAGTATGGAGTACATGTCTTTGATCTGTTGAGAAGGTTCTGTTCTACTTCTAGTCTCCTGATAGCTTTTACCATGAACAGCTGTAGAATTTGCTCCAATACTTTTTCTCCAACTAGTGACAGGATCATATGGCTATTTCCTTTCCTCTGTTTAAATGATGACTTTTGGGGGTGGATCTTCCAATGCTGAACCAACACTGCCATCCCTATAACAAAACCACTTTCTACATCCTGCCAGATCTGCCTTCTAATAGTTTGTTTTGTTAAACAAATTTCTATCTCTGTTCATACTTTTTCTTCTATTATCTTTATCCAGGTTTAGGATTAGCACAATGTTGATTTCCTAAAATGAGGGGAGAAGTGTTCCTTCTTTTTTCTGCTTTAATTGTTTGATATAATTTATCAGTTAAAATGTTTATGAGCCTGCTGTTGTCATGTAGGTTTTCAAGCTAGGAATATACTTTCTTTAATAGGTGTTATTCAAATTTTATATTTCCTCCAGAGTTAGTTGCATTAATTTGTCTTCTAAGTTACTTCTTAGAAGTTGTCAAGTTTATTTCAAAACAGATTTTTGCAATATGCTTTCTATATCCTTTTAAATTCTGTAAAATCTGTGGTAATGTCTCCTAGATCTTAATATTGTAATTTAAAAAATGTATAACTGATATTGTGTAACAGGAAGAAAAGGCCTAAAAGAGCAGGGGAATTGGGAGGGGTAGGGGAAGGGAAAAAAGGGAAAGGAAAAAATTATGAGAAGAGGAAAAAAATGGAAACAAGATCTTTGCAAATAGGGAAGGGTGGAGGGGGTGAAGGGAGGGCAAGGGAAGGGGAAAAAAAATAAGAACCAAGTAATGGTACAAGATCCCAATGATGAATGTAACTGTATTGCATACCTAAAATGTACCAATAAAGTTAATGGGGAAAAATAAAATAAATAAATAAATAAATAAATAAATGTGTGTGTATGTGTCTAAGAAATATTTTATTTATAATAAATTATAAAATGAGCAATAAATAAAATTAAAACAAATAATATTTATGGGAATCTCATTCTGTTTAATAAATGCCTCCTCTATAGCATATCAAATAAGATAACAAAATATCAAAATATAAATATGTTTGTGTATATGCAAAGTGACAAAATGTAGACTATAAATAGCACTGATAAAATACGCAATTATATATATATCTATATATACATAGACAATGCTATAAGTAAAATTCAAAAACTTCTATTAGAGTGATAAATAATTTGTGACTATTTTTCAGTATTTATTTTTTGTTTTATTTCATCTGGTCAGATTTTCTATATTTACTTACTTAAAAAGAAGAAAAAAATGACTTGAACTGTCTGAAGTCTGTATTCATGTGGCTACCGTGTGGATCACACTTTAAATTATGTTCTTTTATCATTTTTTAAGTAGGTCTTTAAGACCTATTACAAAACATGTGCTCAGTAAGGGACTTTTGGGCCTCAAGATAATTCAAAATAAAAGCACTTAAGTGATCAGGGGCTTTCAAGGGGGGGGGGGATTTCCTTTTTCTGGTTTCTGATTATCTCAGAAAACGGTGATTTTTCTCCAATTGGCAATCCTGTTACAGGGGTTGGCTTTGAAAGCATTCCATAGCTGTCAGAGATTCCTTTGCAACTTTGGCACTTTTTACTCTAAGACGATCTACAACTAAATTACTTAGCCACTGTCTCCAAGAGACTTACTCAGAGACACTACCTGAATCCTGAATCCCGGTTCTTCTTTGGCTCTATCACTCCCCTCCAAACCAGTATAAAAATTAAATTTCTCTATCCAAATTAAACTCTAATTTGCCTCTAAGTGTGATAATTGTACCTCAGACATGGACAATAGAAACCTTTTCATTTGTCTAACTGTGCTGGTAGCAGGGCTCTTGGTGATCTCTGAATATCAATTTAATTTTCTCCCATTAATTGTGCCATCATTTAGAAATTTGTGTTTTCCCTCTTGGTACTTAATGTTTTAATTTACAATTTATTATTTTATTATATTTATAAAACTTTTCCAGTTTTATAAAGTAAGTAAAGCTTATTAAAAATAAAAATAGAGGGAAATGCATTGCAACTCATTTCATGTTTCTGGGACTGTTTTAATGAAAATAAATTATAAATTAAGCAATTGTTCTGGAAACTATTCTGTATGCTTACCTGAAATTATTTGTTTCTTCTACAAATTCCATCTCCTTTCCTTCAACCATAATTTTGAAACAACTGATGTAAGAAATTTGGAAGAAACAGCCTACCTACTGACTGGCCACACTCCTAAACAGAACAACATAAAACTAATAATGTTCATACACTATTTAACAAAACAAATACAAACAAATAAAAAGCAGTATCCACAGGTATTTCCAAAAAACAATTTTTAAATAAATTAAATTAGACTCTTTACTACTCCCACAGAAATCTGTGAATGTTTTGGGATTTCAAACTTATTTATTGCTGGGTAGCATGGGGAAAATGCCCCAGAGACTAGGGGAGAGACAACTATTTCCAAGTGGGTAGAGGCAGGGAAAAGAAGCAAAGCAAATGATGCTGTATCTATCTAAAGACAAGAAGCCTAAGGAAAGAGGGAAAGGGTATCTAAAACAGATCCCACCTACTCCCAACTCTCTGACATAAATACACAAAATTTGCTTCTGTGTTCTATGTAATCAGCAGTCTGGCTCCACTTTATTTATTACTAAGGATGTACAACCAAGTGTGAAGGCTAAAAATAAGTATTTTCTGGAAACACACAAAGGGACACAACAGTGGGGAAGTTTTGCTCACACAGAGGTTGGTATTGGGCAAATGATAGGCGCAAACCCCAGGTCTATGTAACTAAATTTAAGAGTTACACTTAAAGGGGAAATGGAAAATTTACTACAATGTGTAAATAGTGATTATTTAGGTGATAGAGTTACATCTGATTTTTAAATTTCACATTTATAACATTAATAAGCCTCAACTTTCCTAGGCCATATGTACAGTAATTATAATACATACAATAAATTATATTTAATTTTAGTATCATATATAATAATCATAATATAAATGTATTTGCCTATGTGTGGGTGTGTGCATTCCTTTAGAAAAGCAGTTTCCAGGTGCTTTAAGCACGCATCCTCTGGTAAAGATACAATTGTACATAATTTAAGCAATCATAGCTCCAGGCCTTGACTGTTTTATTACACATTGCTAATCCTGCTGTCCTAGAGCTGAGTGGTATTTTCAAAGCAAGGCACACTCAATTAGTGGAGTGGGTGATGTTTAAAAAGAGAGTGCTTTGAGGTTGTTGCTTTGTTTTGTTTTGTTTTCTCAATTTCGAATCTTGAGTTTTCGCTAAGGAAAACGATTGCACATTTTTTTCTGAAAGAAACAGAGATAATTTTGGTTTTCCCATCATAAAATGGTTCAAGACAGCATAGTCTTTTCCTTTGTACTCTTGGTGTGTTCTGAAAATGAGGTGCAATCCGCAAAACCGCCCCGGGGCCTTGGAAACAGATTGGAATCCAAGCCCAGCTCCGCCCTTTATTAGCTGTGCGATCTAAGCGCTCGGGACCTCATTTCGCCCTCCGTAAAATGGAGGTGAGGATGTCTTCCCACCACATGGCTCCTCTGAGAACCGGGGTCACACCTGCACATACTGTTAGCACTGTGCCTGGCACCCCACTGGGGCCAATAAAATAAGAACCAGTGGATTCTCAGAATGCAGAAGGACCTGTGGGGCCACGTCCCCCTTGTCAGTGGTCGCCAAGCTGGAATTTCTCAGCGAGAGACTCTCCAGGAGAGGTGGCTGCGGCCTCTGCCCGAGCGGGCGTTGGGTCTGGGGGCCGCGGGCACGGACCCCTGCGCGGAATCCTAAGGCCAAGGCTTCCTCCCGCCCGGCGTTCACAAATTTCGGTGGCCAGAGTGCTAACCAAGACAAGACGAACAAGCGAAGAACACGGACGGAAAAACAAAAACAAAACACAATCCCACTGAGACAGCGACTAGTGTCTTAAGGAGAGGAATTCCCGGAAGGCAAGCACATAGTTTCTTTTTCTGTGCTGGTTTAAGAAAGTAAACAAACATCCAGGGGGAGCATTGGGCCCAAGATAACTTTGAAAAAGAAGAAAGAAAGGCTGTCTCGCGCAGTCTGGGTATAACAACCGCCTAGGGCTGACTTCGTTGGAGAACTGTGGCAAACAGCAAGGACTCCAAGACGAGGGTTTCCTCGGCCCCCACCCCCGGCCTCGCGGGCTCACCCCACCCCCAACCACCCACACCCCCACGGCGGATCTTTGGCTTGACCTGCTAGGACAAGTGCAGAAGAGCCGCTTCCGTCTCGGGCTGGGGTCCTCCAGCGACCCCAAAGCTTCCCAGGCCCGGCCCGCAGTCCCTGGTTGCTCCTGCACCCACCCACTCCTAGCGCACTCTGGTCTCCAGAGAGCTGGCTCTGCCCCCTGCCCCGCCGGGTCAGCACTTCGCATCAAGCCCCGAGCAAAGCCACTTCTCCCCCACGCCGGAGAGAAAGTCTCCTCTGCCCTCCGTCTGGAGCCTGTGTGTCCAACACCCGCAGCGCCGGTCCCCGCAGCAGCCCGGAGCTCGTCCCGCGGCCGCCCCCACCGCCTGTGGCCCGAGTGAGGCAGGGAGACGTCTCCTTGGCTCCCCGGGCGTTAGAGGGCTCACCCCAAGAAGAAGAACCCAGGTCCTGGGCATGGCTGTGGAGCAACCCGCGGAGATGAAAGAGCCTCTCCAACTCTGAGCCGAGTGACTCACCCCGGGAGAAGTGTCACCCGCCGGCCACACCTCCAGCTCCTTGGTGTGTCTTCTGCCAGGCCAACACCTGGACTCATGCAAAGTTTATTTTCAAACGCTTCCCTCTCTCTGCAGACGCGTCTTTGAAATACCAGTGTGCTCTGCCCAGAGACCTTATTGACTTCACCAAAAGCCCCAGGCTCAGGAGGAAGCTTTGCGGGGAACGCCGGGGTGGGGAGGGCTCCCTTGATTCAGCAACTTGGCCAGCTCAGGGGAGGAGGGGTGGGGAAGGAGTCAGGGTTTGCTGCACAAGGGGCATTCCCCTTCTGCAGGCGGCTGCTGCCACGCTTGGATTGGGTGAGGATCCTGAGAGGCGGGCGGATTGCTGTCCTTCCTCTGCGGCGGCTGCAGTTCAACCAGGGAAGGCTGGGCAGGGCTTGGACCCAGCCCTGGTGCTCAGAGCCCAAATGTCCTGCGGAGTGCAGAGCCTGGGCCAGTCGCTGGACACATTAAGAGGAAGCCCGCTCCTTCACTGGGCTCCCTGGCCTGTGGCTGTGACAGGAAATGCTCACAGGAACCCCTCAATAGTGTATGAAGCAGCAATCCTCTTATAGAAAGGCAAGGCATAGTGCCATGAGATTCTTTTTTTATTTTATTTTTTTTAGTAGCATGTATTTGTCCTACATACTGATTACATTCATCATAGGGAATTTGTACCTGTACATATGAGCCATGAGATTCTGAAGAGGGAGATCCTGTCAGATTATGTTTCTCAAAAAGAGAACAAAGCTACTTATGACAAATCAAAAAGTCCCAGCTGTATTAAACGGTCACAATTACTTCCTTTCCTTTGTTACTCACTATTTCCTGACTATTTTTCTTTGAAAAAAAAATCTTATAATTCTCAGTACTGCTGAAAGCCACTATTGTTTTCGAAAGATAGGTATCGCTTTAGATAGTTTTGCATGCCTGTTACAGAAGGTGAGTTTTTATGATAATATCAGCAATAAGCCTGAGTCTGGAGGCAGTTTGTTGACTCCACCATTGTTGACTTCAGTATTTCTGTGCATTGTCCACCACGCTCTGCACCTCCCACTTCTGCCTGGCTCCCTCAGAGTTGGACACAACTCATTAAGCAACCCCACCCCCTTCCCCTCCCCACTCACCAGCCCCTGGCCCACTCCATTCTTCAGGCATTGCCTTGTGGAAGTCTGTTCAGGCCCACAAATTTGGGGTAGGTCCCCCTCCTTAGTGGTTTCACTCACCCTAGGTTTTGCATCTGTCACTGTACTTACCACCCAGGCTTGAACACATTGATTTACTTGTTCCTGGCTTCCCTTCCAGGGAAGAGCCAGGGAGAAGAGCCAGGGAGAAGAGCCTGGCTGTGACCACCTTATTCACAGCCTGGGGATGTAATCTGCACAAAGAGTGGGAAAGAGAGGATGGTACATGGCACCCTCTGTATTACCTTCTTAACTTTTCTATAAATCTAAAACTAGTTCAAAAGTGACAAGTCCATTTGAATGTTAACATACCTGAAAAGAGGGAAGGAATGGGAGGAAAGGGGGAAAGGGAAGAGAGACAGAAAGAAATGGCAGTTGACAAAATCAACATCTCTTAAAGATGAATTATGAGCCAGAACTTTCACAAATGGATCATCCTTACTTAATGCTAGTCATATGGCCAAGAGAACAGTTGTTAACTTTACAGATAAAGAACTGTAGTCAATACTATCTAGAATATATAAAGAATTGAAAAATATCAGAACCCCCAAATTCAAAGACCCAATTCAAAACTGGCATCTGAAATAAAAAGACATTTCTCAGACAAAGAAGTAAAAGCAGCAAACAAATACATGAAAAAATGTTCAACATCATTCGTCATTTGAGAGATGCAGATGAAAACAACACTGAGATTCCACCTCACCCCAGAAAGAATGGCTGCTATCAAGAAATCAACCAATAACAAATGCTGGTGGGGTTGTGGGTTACTTCTCCATTGTTGGTGGGAGAGCAGACTGGTGCAACCACTGTGGCAGTCAGTATGGAGATACCTCAAAGAACTAGGACTAGAGGTCCCATTTGACCATCTATTCCCCTGCTGGGTATCTTCCCAAAAGAATTAAAAGAATCATACCACAGTGATATATGTGCACCCATGTTCATAGTGGCACAGTTTGTAATAGCTAAAGCTTGGAAGCAGCCCAAGTGCCCATCAACTGGAAACTGAATAAAGAAAATGTGGGTTTTCTTATAAAATGGAGTACTACTCAGCCATAAAGAATGAAAAACGAGTCATTTATAGCTAAATGGGTGCATATCGAGGCCATACTCTTAAGTGAAATAAATAGGACACACATGTGTAAATACCGAATAGTTTCTTTAGTGTGAGAAACTGATAGTGTAAACAAGAGTTAAAATGATAAAAATTAATAATTGATAATTTGAAATAGGAAAAAAGGTCCAAAGACAAAGGCGTGAAGGGATGGGAGGAGGAAAGGAAAAGAGGGAAAGGAAAAACTATGAGAAAAGAAAAAAAAATGGAAATGAAATCTATGTCAATAGGGAAGAGTGGAGGGGGTGAAGGGCACACAGGTAATGGGGAAAAAAATAAGAATCAAGATGCATCATGTACAGGTACAAGCACCCAATGATAAATGTAAATGAATTGTATACCTAAAATGTACCAATAAAATTAATTTAAAAATTAAAAAAGAAGAACTGTAGTCAAAAACAGTTTAAGCAACATTGGCAAAATTGGCTAATTAATAAATAGCAGAGTCTGGAATTGAAATAGATATTCATGTTCTCTGGGCTTTGCTCTCTCTACTTCCCCTCCCCTCCCACCCACACCTGATTACCCAGCAAGTTCAATGAAATAGGCAGTGGTATTTTATATATAAAAGTGTTTCATAATCAAATGGTTTTAGAAAATTCTGGGTTAATTTAATTTAAACAAATGTCTTAATCCATGATGTCTCAGAGCTTTGGATATGTATGTGGGCTGGGAAAAGGGGACAGGGCCAATATTCAGGTTGGAGTAAATCTTGGGACCTTTGCTAGAGACACTGGGACATGAACCCTTTTCCTCTCCACTGAATTTGAAGGAGAAATATATGTGTGAGATATGGAACTGATGTAGTTGGTTATGAAGGGAGCTGGTAGATTTGCCAGGGCTAGAAGCAAAGTCTATTCACCCTGAGAGGAAGCCACGGGAGAGATGGAGCCTTGCCTGACTCCTGGGTAGCTGTGGTACTGAAACTGAAACTTGGAATGCCCAATTTATTGAATTCTCAGTTTTTGATTAATCCAAATTCTTACAATTAAAAGGATCTCAGCTGGTGCATCATTATGAGAGAGGAGACCTCCCCTCCATATGGAGTTGGGCAACTATGAATTAACTATGTCATTAGGCAACTATGAGTTAACTACAAATGCTTTTTGTAGAATGCATCTGAACCATCATGACAACTTGTATAATCTGGCACCAAAGGAGCATAACGGACTCAAGAAAGTCCTGACAGAATTCTTTCCTCTCCCCTTCTCCACTGCTTTGTGTGAATCCTGCTTACTATATTTCCAGGGAAACCCTAACGGAATTAAGCCTCGTAGACTTAAAAAGAGGTATATATAAGGAACCGCAGACTTCTATTCGGGACTCTGGAGATTCACAGGAGCCACTCTCTGAGCCACCAGCATGATTAAAAGCCACTTTTTGCTCCTATCTTCATGTTAAAGAATTATCTGTGCCAGGGTCCTGTTTCCTGCTTCAGTCAGAACTTATGATCAGCATTAGAAAAATTCTTTGATAGCAAAATTAATTGCTACAAGTTAGCTAGTTTAGTTTTAAGTTCAAATGAGAATAATTGCCTACACAGACTTAAATAGACAGTGACTATGTAGGGACATTAGTCTTACTAAAAATTTTTCTGTCACTAGAGGGCATCAGAACCCATATTGACTAAAGAAATGGAATTTTCTAGTAATTAGTAGCAATATATTTAGGTTTTTGGAAAAGGAAGAAAGAGAAGGCAGGGCTTTGATTTAATAAATAATCTGTGATCATGATCATATGGACATTTTCATCTCGGAGAGAATATATTATTTATGTTTAAGGGTTAAAGAAATGTGTGCAAAGCACTTAGCACACTCATTAAATACTAGTTACTGTTTTCACACTGCTCTTCCTAATTAGGTACCTTCACTGGATAAGTTGTTAATTTCTGGTCACAGTTCATATAGAAAGAAAGGAAAGGTAAGTGGCTCATAACCTCTTTCCTAAGCTGCCTCCTATATAAGCACGTTCCTGTGCCCCAAGGATAGCCTAGCTCAGGGAAAAGTGCCTTGGAGCCTGGCTGACCATGGCCGAAATAAGTGGCCACAGCAATGTGGAGCAGGCTATGGTATCTTCCAATTTGTGCCTCCAGGAAACTGGTGGTATGCTAACTTACCTACCTCTTGAGCAATCACCTGAAAAAGACGATGTATAAATTAGGATGCAGATCTGATTTAGGTCAGCAGTGGGTTCAGTGGTAGAGAAAATAGCTATTCAACAGGCCCTAGTTTTATCAACCAAGTGAGCACACCTCCCTCACTGTTTCTCCATATAGGAGTACACTGAAAACATAGATATTCCATGATTGTGTAGGTGACCAGAGATAGGGACCAGTTTTCAAGAAGTGTTGATCTGGAGCAGATGAGATTTAGTCCTGAGTAGGGTAGCTGAAGACAATGTTTCATAAACTTCAGTCATCCTTTTGCTTTTCTGTGACTCACTTGTATATATTAAATATATCTCTAAGTAATATGTATTTTTAAAATCAACTTTGTTGCATCAATCATTTTATTTTTAAAATAAAACATTGCATTACAACCATAAATGGAGAATCAACATTCCTTGCCCAAAATAAAACGTATCTGTAAAGATAAATGCAAAACTATTGAAATAAAATATTTGCCTGCATACCAGTAAAACTTGTTTCCCAAACCACCACCAGGGCATTATAGTTCCAGAAAGATTGGTAGTGCCTTCTCTTTGCTTTAGTCTTTTCCATATCCCCAATTGCCCTCCCCCAAGAGACTGGAGGAAGTTGATTTAAAAAAGACAAAGTAAGATGTCAGAGCAGCAGAGGGTGAAGTTGCTTTGCTCTCAAACCCTATCTAGTGCCAGTGGATTGGGATGGGGTCACCTCTACCTGGGCAGCCTTTCCTGTTAGAAGAGCCTGAGGGAGATGATGTTGAGCAAGGTGGGAGAACCACAACAAGTCCTGCAGAGTCAGAGAGAGATCATGAAAGGCACAGTTAGAGCACTTGGGTGAAAAGGAGAGGTCAGTGGTTTTCTGTAGAAAGCAGCTTCAGTCAAGTAACGCAGAGAGTGATATTGCTATCCAAAAACTGGGCAAGGAGAGAAAGGAGAAAGAGAGCTTTGGTTTGGATAGATCATCTGTACACCTGATGTGAGAGACATTTTCCCCTCCCTGAGAATATCCCACATTAACAACTAGTCTTGAGAGGGAGCTACCCCAGGGTTTAAATCATAGTTCAGTTACTTCACTAGTTGTACAAAACTATATAATATTTAATCTGTCTGAGCCTCAGCTTTCTCACCTGGTACATATAAATAGACCTTTGCAACAATGATTTGCATAGGAATTTGTCTTGCATTTTGTAATTTTATTTATTGTTGCAATTTGCAAATAGCCCTCTCAAGACAATGTGGACCACCAATACCTCTTATAGGTGGCAATTTATGTAGGCCTGACCATAGTTACCCACATCAGTACTCTTGTGCCTACCTGTACCTGCCCTGCTTCCCTCTGTACAAGCTTAGCAAGCACAAGCTTTGACTGAAGACCTTTATGTTGGGTCCTCCACACAGAGAATTATATGTTTTAAGCTTTCTGGAAAACAAATTGTCTTTTTATATTTTATGTTGCTGTTACAAAATATCACAGACTGGATAATTCAAAAAGAAAATAAATTTCTTTCTTACAGTTCTGAAAGCTGGGAAGTCCAAGATCCAAGTCTTCACTGTTCCTGCCATGCCATAGAAAGGCAGAGGGCATCCTACGCCAAGACAGCAGGAGCATGCAGGCATGGGTCTCTTCTTATAAACCCACTAATCCCATCCTTCCAACACTGGTACCTACCACTTCCCAAGGCAGTTTATTCTACTTTAAAATACCTTCTAGTGATTAGGAATTTTCCCTGATTTACAGCTTTCTGTAGTTTGATAAGTACTTTCTCATCACCCATTGTGCAAAGAATTTTACTTGTAAACAGAACTGGTATTGTGGGGTGATAGCAACTCTCCCCACCCATGTATGAAGAGGCTTTTTATCACTTGAGGCCTCCCCCCATACCCTACACAAACTTGGATCTGGAGAGTTCTTCATCCCAGCAACAGGAATAATGAGGCAGCCTGACTCCCTGATCATAGGAAACTGAGAAAAAGTGTGAGATTTTTATAGCAGGCTCCACACCAAGAAAAGACACTTAAGAAGGCATTCCTTGACCTGGCAAGACATCCAAAGGGTTTATCAGAATATATTTTTAAATTTCTTCAAAATTCATTGTTATTTAGTCCTTGAAAACATGT
Organism: Heterocephalus glaber; assembly: GCF_000247695.1. The sequence goes on along the minus strand of NW_004624791.1, from coordinate 15,283,509 downwards.
TGAAAGGAAAGTTTAAGGAGTTAGATATTATAGATATCATTTATAACTTTCAGTGCATATATACTGGCATGGATACATGTGCCTTCTTTGCTGTTGTTGACATCCTGTTTTACAGAACAGAAACTTGTAATGACTTGCCAAGGTCACACAGTGATTGGATGAACTGCAGAGGTGAACTTCTAAAGCCTGTGCTGAACCTACTTCCTCCTTAACAATGATTAGTAGCCTTATGATCAAGATATGTGCCTTCTATGGAAGTACAAGACACAGCTGTTGTTTTGTTGAACACGTGGTTTCCTGTTGACTAACAGTATAATTTTATCATTTTATGTTCTTAAATTACAGGCTTTATTAAGGTCATAATGCAGTGAGCTACACCAACTCTTCATTGCACTGAGTAATTCTATTGAGGAAGAAACTTTTTTGTTTATGCCCATCTTCCTTTGTAAAATTCATGGTTTATATATAGCCAAGCAAAGTGGATGAAAACAAAGACAGTATAAAGTGGCCTGGCAATAACTATACATTCTAATTTGTTGACTTTCAAGCCCCAAGATAGATGTAAATCACCTAGTGGTAGTATTAAAATTCATATCCTGGCTAGGCTCAGTGACACATGCCTGTAATCCCAGTTCTCTCTTTGGAAGGCTGAAGCAAGAGAATCACAAGCTCAAACCCAGCATGGGCATCTTAGCAACTCAACAAGACCCTGCCTCAAAATAAAAACTAAAAGCATTCAGGGCTGGGGATTTAGCTCAGTGGTTCTGCCGCTTGCCTCACAAGCGGAAGAACCTGAGTTTGATCCCTGGTACCAAAACAAACAAACAAACAAACAAACTTAAAAGCATGCAGAGGAGGAGGCCGCTGGAAAAGCAGGTTAATGCAAAGGTCCTAGGTTCAATCCCTGGTAATAAAAAAAAATATCAGATTCTAATTCAGTAAGTGTGAAAGTCTATGCTTCCCCAAAGCACCCTTGATATTGATTCACCATCAGTAGGACATAAGGGGTGACAAGAATGTAGCTAGCTCGGGGAAGCCACCCATCAATCCAGTTGTTTGATTTCATACAGAAGAAAACAAACCAACTTTACCTCTACTTATAACATTATTTTGTCAGTTGCATCATTTTTTGAGCATCTCTCCATCTCCATTGATATTAGATAAAAAAATATAGGAAAATCAACAAACTCAACAATTTTACAACAAGCATTTTTATCCAGTTTCTATTTAGCTTAGTATTATGCCTGGTGATGCCAAATTTTCACTTAGCAAAAATAAGTTTACCTTGACTACATAAATAAATTTTCCGTATCAAGAAAAAGAAAAGGCAAAAAACCCCACAAAACTTAGTTCATTTTGAAACACACTGAGCTTTTATTTCTGTGAACAGAAAGGAAATTGGCTAGAGGCCTGCTGTTTCCCTCAACCAATCAGAATAATGTGACCATAAATGTTCATGAATTCCCCCCTCGTGAATCTCTGCCTTGTAAAATTTTTATTGTGGGGAAATGTGTTTTACAGTTCTGTTCCACATAATCTGCCTTGTATGTCTTACTTTTTCCTCATCTCAAAAAAAGTTTAAGTTCGCTGAGATCTGGCATCTAACAAATCATTGCCTCTTATGTTAAAAGCTTTATAAGTATGATTGCATTTTAGTGCTCATAAAATTCCTGTGAGGTAAGTTTCATATGATGCCCACTATGTAGGCGAAATAACCAAAGTCCCAAGTAATTAATGATGTCTTGCACTAGACATCCAGAAAATTGTACAGCCGGGATTTGAACCAAAGCAATTGCTTCCTGCACTTAATAATGTGCTCCCTTTTTAAACCAACTCACACTAGTTAATTGAGCATTTGTAGTGTGTCAAACTCCTTTACATACATTATCTCATTTACTCTTCATACCTCCATCTATAAGGAAAGAATAACTTTTCCGATTCATATAAAGAGGTATAGCTTGATCAAATGTAACATTGCAAGGTACCAAGGTTTGTCTTGATAAGGCCTGTGGACTTTGGACAATAGCATGATATCCCCTGGCTTTTTCTTTCTTCTTTTTTCTTTCTTTCTTTCTTTTTTTTTTTTTTTGGTGAATGAGATAGTTTGCCACATGCTGCTTTTGATAGAAAACCAATCTGAAACTTTTGTATACACCTAAGGGCAGTCCAAAACATACAGTGATTTAAATGGAGACTTTTTTTTTCTGGAAGGATCTACACCTTGTCTAGCCTTTTATTCATATTTTCCCACATCCAACTTTCCCACCTCCTCCTTTGTTCTCCTTCCTAGGACTCATGTCCCCATTCACATTGATCTCTTTGTGGCATGATTAGCAATATGAGCATTGGACTGAGCAAGAAGTGTCCCCCTGTTCTTCCCTAGCCTTGGCTCTCCTTCATGTCCTAGGATCGTGTCTCTCTATTTGGCCTTCCTTTCCTTGTTGATTAGTCTAGTTCTCACTCAAAATAGACTTTACTCTCTGCTTTCCATGTTGTGAATAGTGCTAAAGACCAGAAACCACAGTGATGTAGGATAAGGCAACAACCAGTTCCTCACAAACAACCATTCCTCTCTCAGCTCAGTAACTGTCACATGACAAATATCTATCAAGGGTTTAACAGCACTAGAAAAATGCTGTTTTGCACACATGGTCTCACTTTATCCTCACATTCCCTTAATATCTAATATAATCATCACTTATCAGATTAGAAGCTTGGGTTTTGTGAGGTTTTTACACATGACTTGGATATGCTAAGCTAGGGCTGGGATGCAGATCTGAAGCCTCCTTACCTCTGTGAGGATTGACCCTATGCCTCTCGGATGGACCTCTTGCCCTTTGCTTATGCTGACCTCCTTGAAGTTTGCCTTCCGATGCCCTGTCCCCACCCTGTCATCTAGTTTCCCCTCTGGAAGGACCCTCTTTCTCCACTTTGACAGTCCAAATTCCACTTTTCACAGAGGGCAAAATCAAAGACTTGTAGCCTTCCCTGGCTCACTTTATCCCCTTATGTGCTTTCCAAATTTAGAGTTTCCTCAACACCTTTGAGGAGACAGTGAGATTGGTTTTTGTATTTAGAGTCTGTGAAAATTCTGTCTCTCTTTTTAAAAGTATACCTCAGATAAGTCAAGACTACTCTGAATTAAAAATTCCCTTCTTACTTATCAGTGTATTTAACTATTGTCTTTGTGTAGGATGAAACACATTTCTCTTGAGAAGGCCAACTGCTCAGGTATATTTTCCCCTTTCTTTGAATGGAAGCTTTGAGCCTACGTCTGAATCCCAACGACCTTCTCTAATTGCACAGTGAGTTGTGAGTGCCTACTCTGTGCCCGGGCTGTGCAGGCCCAGGAGTGGGCAGGACCAGAATGGTGCCCATCTGCATGGCCCTTATGTGTTCGTGGAGGCGGTCCCTTCAAGTACTCATCGTAGTCAGCCCTGACCCCTTTTGCCTCCAGCAACCCTTTCCTGTGGGGGAGCCGACATCACTCTCATTCTCATCCTTCCCTGGCTGCTGCTTCCCTGCTGTTGGCTGGTGATGCTCAGAATCTTCTGCTGACTAAAGCATCCTCTGCAGACCTAAAGTATCATCTGCCACCTCTTTCCATGTGACTCTCCAATCTGTATCTCATGCTCTGGCACCTTAGTCTCACATTTCAAGCACACTTTATTTATTCCTGCTCACTTTTCACTCTGGGCCTCAAAGTCTTACTGTTTCTAAAACTGAACTCCATTTTAATCCAGAACAGAGAAGTGGGAAATTTAAAAAATGAACAAAGTAAAAACAAATAAATTTTTGAGAGGAAATAAGTCCACTTTAGTCTTTGGTACCATCTGTTTATTTTTTGAACTCACAGACTTTACCTTTTTTGTATCTGTCCATCTCCATGATTAGCTTGGAAGCACCTTGAAGGCCAGCACTCTATCTCTGCTCTTTCACACTTCCAGGGCCTATCTCCAGCCTCCACAGGCACTTTAAACATGTGCCAGGAGGTGTGTAAGGTGGACACAAACACTTGAAGTGACTTTCGCTATAGCTCTGTAGAGCTACCTGGCATTAGACTGTGGAGTCAGGACCAACTGGATCACTAGCAAATTACATGACCAAGCACTTTTTGCCTTTTCTGGTTGAATTGGGTTTGAATTTTATCCTGGTTTGTGACAGAAATATTAAAACATTACACTTTGCTATCCTTACCCCACCTCTCACGATCTATAGATATATTATGAAAAACAGCACAGTGTCATCATCAACAAAGACAGAGAGAGAGAAAGAGAGTGGTCTCAGTATGAGGGTCTCGTATCCTATTCCTCTTACTTTGTAGAGGAATACCTGTAAGTCTAATATTACCCCCATGAAGAGGCGTCTCGATTTTAAGAATTCCTGACAGTACTTGGAAAACCCTTATCCCTTCTGAATGCTGGCACCTTCTGTTTGTGAACATCTTTTTGAAGTCAGCAAAAATCTGGTCTGTGATCAATCACAAGCTTCACTTCCTAAGAGCCAGGGCTGCAAAGCACTCCAAAGAGCCTGCAAACTTGCTGATCCCATTTTTCCTCCTTTCTCTTAGTTCTCACCTCCCTCCTTTGCTCTTTACTTCTACACATTCATAGACATCAGTGAAATCTGTTAGAACCAAATGAGTTATCTATCATTTGCATTGTGTCTTCTCTCCCCGACACTATTTTTCAGTATTCCTGGCAGTGGACATTGTTTCTAAATATAAAAGAAAACGGCATTGATTTTTTTCTTCATCCATGCCCCATTTTTATTCTTTCTGTCTACTTTTGGTCACCCTTTTTTCTACAGTAATAGAAGTACCAGAAGGACAACTTGCTTGTATGTATGTAGATCAGAACAGAGAAAATATTGTGTGTACTCATCAGTTCAGGGAGAGATTACCAAGTGCCAGGATCCTCTTAGGACAAAACTTCCTATCCAAAGGAGTCACATTTCCCCATACTTCCGTGTTCAAAGACTCACTTGTATTAAGAATCATTTTTAAAATTTTATCTTACGGAAGATGGTAGGATTTGGGGTCTATATGGTGGCATGGCCAAGTTAAAATTGATTTTGCATTTTAAATAGGACAAGGAAAAAGAGGAACTTTCTAGGATACTCTGAAAACCATCTACAGAGCCACCATTTTTATATTCAGTCCTATACTTAAATATTTCCCAGAGCTGCATCTTCCCAAATAGAGAGCAAAGACAGACTGGAACAATTTCATATTGTGTCTGTCTGGGTTCAGAAATGAAGGCCAAGATCAACTCACTTCTGTGCTTCAATTCCAACATTATTTATGGAGTTGTTGGCATTGTGCTATCTTTATAGTAACAAGAGAAAAGTAATTTTTGGATATAGAGCTGAAGAGCATATGGGGCCTGTCCCTCAGAACACCAGGCAGCTAGGTAGGTTCAATCTATAGGCTCACCCCATGGGCTCTGAAATCAAATCTTACTGTGACCATATAAAGTTTGAGGCTGTGGACCAGATACAGATCCTCCTCAACTTACCATGGGGTTGCATCCTGGTAAGTTGAAGATATCCAGTTGAAAATGCATTTAGTATACCTAAATATACCAGTATACCATCTTAGTCTACCATGAGAATGTTCAGAATACTTACATTAGCCTACAATTGGGCAGAATCACCTAATACAATGCCTATTTCATAGGTGTTGAGTATATCGTGTAATTTGTTGTATACAGTATGGAAAGTGAAGAAAAGAATGATTATGTAGTACACTTGGACACAATCAAGTTGAAAATTTTTATATCAAGCCATCATAAGTTAAGAACTTTTGGAGACTTAGTTTTTCTGATTTTAGTTTCCTGTTCTATAAATAAATGATATCAGAATAAACTATACTCTTTTAACCTTGATAAGAGGGTTAAGGAAAGCAATTCACCAACAAGAGGCTGAACAGTGCTGGACACATAGTAAGCTCTTGGTGAGTTATTAGTTCCTATTAATAATACAGAAGAGGTATTGTTTGTTTGTTTGTTTATTATTTTGTGGTGCTAGGGATGAATCCAGGGCTTCATGTATGCTAGGCAAACACTCTACCACTGAGTTATGCCTCCACCCCCCTTTTCTCTCTCATCCCTTTCTGACAGGTCAGAGCAGGTGTGATAGAAGCTTGTGCAGATTTGCAGGTTCCAACAAAAGTATCAATGGTAGTTTTCTCAGGTTTATCTGTTTATGTGAAAGGAAAAGTCAAGACCTTGTCAGTTTTTTAACAATTCAGTCCACAAAAGTATTAACTCTTTAGTTGCCAAAGCGTCAGAGAATAAGTTTCTCCCATGGGATCCCTAGGAGTATATTTTTCTGATCTTCCAAAGCATTATGGGGGACACAGGCCAACATTCCTTAACAAAAGTTAACCACCTCAAACATGAATCAACTTCCTTACAAATATATTGGTTTTAGTCCCTAAGAAGGTCTAATGATGTTAAGTGAAAAATCATTCAATTTTCAAAACTCAACTGTACCGAAAAATTGGATATTTGCATTTTTTTCATTTAATTAAAACATTTTCAAGAAATTACATTCAATATTTGATTTCTACCATAACTGCCTAATTGGGAGTAAAATTATATTAATTTAAAATGCAATTGGTCTGAATATTTAACATGTATTTTTAAAAATATAATATTCACTAGATTACTGATCATTATGTTAGAATGCATTACAGATATGTTAGCCATTTTCAAATTACTGAAGAAGTGGATTTTTACTAAAGATTACAGAATTTCAGAGTAAAAAATAATGAAGTTTAAAACTAAATACTGCTTCCCTTTTTGGTCATTAATGATAACAAATAATATTATTATGTATTATGTGCTGAGACTAACCCAGGGCCTCACACACACTATTAATAATTGTAATACAGTACTATTAATTCTAGGTATTGTCTATATATATTATGTTATTATTATAATTAATTAAAGATAATAATCTGTGATAGAATCCTCATTGAGAACTAACATGAGTCAGTGGGGCCATTTGGCCCTGGCCTCAAGTCTGAGAAGGAACTCAGAGTTTGGTAAGGATTTTTGAATCTAACAAAAACGAACCAGATGACGCCTATATCACCAATATTGATTCTAGATTAAATGCATTGACTTATAGTTGTATAGTACCATGATGTAGCAGCACAGCATTAGTTTTGTGCACTAATACTACACCAAACATTCTTCAAATTTAAGGGGGGAAGACAGATGCAAAGGAGTAATTTGCAGAAGGCTTAGTGCCCAATCGTCATCTTCCTTTTATTCCAGAATGTTTATTAACAGCCCATTATGTGCCAGACATTATTCTGTTTATGTGCCCTCATGGAATTTGCAATTTAGGACGAATCCATCAGGGTCCCTGTCTTGGAGAGCCAAAAACCCAGAAATGTCTTTTTCAGCAGGTCCCTTTCCCATCTCTCTCTGCATGTCCTTCTTATACTGTACTCTCTCTCACCATCCACCCGAGATTCTCAACCTATCAGGGCACAGGGAGAGCAGGAATGATGGGAAAATTTGGTTTCGTTTAATCTGCAGCAAGTAAAACACAAACACTTTTAGCACTTTCAGTTTCCTAAAAATCAACAACACTGCCATTTTCTCCATGAGGCTAACACCTTACTGAAGGGCAGAGACTGACTCCCAGGGATTCTCTCCTGCTTCTCATCTATCATCTTGCTTTTCATTAACTTAGCAATCTTTTCTCTGCAAACCTTAAAGTACCCAAGTGTTCAAAGATTTAGAAAATGTAGAGGCCGTATTATTATTTCCTCTTAAGAGTTATGCTTTTTTAAAAAATCAATAGCTTAACTAATGACATACTAGAAATAGTACTGAACAACATATATAATTATCTCATTTAATTCTCAAAATAACTATATTATCGTCTCCCACTTGAAAGATGTGATTTTTTGAAAAGTGAACTGCTTAGAGTCACAAAGCTAGCAAGTGGCTGGTCTGGTATTTGAGCCCAGCTCAGCTAACTCCTGACAACAAGCTCAAGGCCACTGACAACTTAAACCCTCTGTAGTTTGTCACAGAAGGCTGCCTCTCTCCTGACAATCACCAAGAATATTATTTAAAAAAGAGACTACATTCCACATATATTCTGACCCCACTGCATTACATTAGACAGGTTCCAAAACATGGTTTCTAATAAGAAGGGTAGAGTGTTATTTCACCGGTCATAAATAAACTGCGCGGAGACCATTGGTCAGGTGGATTTCACAAAAATATTTTATTATCTAATAACCATTAACTTATCTACCTGGCTACCCGAGAGGAATTTGCCTTAAAAGTTTCACACTGTATCAACTGAGCCATCCAGGAACTCCAAGAATCTATTTTTAAAACCACCAGCAGCACCGGAATAGCCATGTAGCTCAGTGGTACAGCACTTACCTAGCGTACATGAGACCCTGGGTTTTATCTTCAATACTGTAAATAAATAAATATCCACCAGTTTTTACTAAGTTATATGGCATGACAATTGCATTATCCAAATTTTTAAATTAAATGGTTAAGGCTTTAGACTCAGTCTCACTTTTGACATATAAAACATTTGACTTAAGCATCTAACTCTCAAACATCAAGAAAATTTTTCTGTTTGACATTTGTTTCCTAAATTGAAGTCTTGAGAGGGTTAGTTCAGATCATACACTGATGCTAAAGAAGGAATGGCCCATGTCAACAAGGTTTTGGGAACATGGGGAGTAGGGGATGGGAACATGGGGAGTAGGGGATGGCAACAGCATTACATCCCAACAGGGCCTAGGTGTTAGGGCCCACCACCTCACATCCATGATGAATGACGAATTGATAAACAGGATGAAGCAATAGTTTTTACTTTAGAAAGGGGAAGAAAGAGACAATTTCTTCATTGTGAACTCCATGGGAGGTTTTCATAATTGTCTCCCTGGCAACTTCTGGAACTGCTTACACATTTTCCCTATCAGGCCATTCCACTTTTGCAGCTCTTAAAGCTGTTGAGAGTCATGATCACCTAGAGATCCCTGAGGGTGGTGATCCACTGGGTACAGGGCAGGGATCTGCAGGATCAATCCATGGACTCCATCTCCAAAGCAGTGCCAGGAATTAAACCCAAAAAGAAATTTGTGACTCCATAAGCCACACAGAGGAAGGGAAGGGGCCACTGGGAGGGAGTATCTAGACAAAATGGAAATAGAAAAATGAAACCTGGAAGTTAAAAATGTTTGTGGAAAGGTGAAAGGCTTACAAGGTTAGATTTTAAAACAAGACTTCTTACAGTTTCAATTTTGATTTTTACTGCAATGGTTCAACAATTCGGTGACACATGTAATCACGTAATCTTTATATCTGCAATCTAAAATACCTAGAATGCTACAAAATTGTCTTTAGGACACTTGGTTAAATACATATTAGGAAAACAGATGAAGATTTAATGATAAATGTGATGGTCACTTTGATAGCACATATGAAAAATGAGAAACAATGCAGAAAGTATTAAAGCAAAGGTTTACCATTTATGATGCCCAATAATGTACATTATACCACAATGAGAGTGTAAATGGACTTACATTCCATGAAGTGGTACAATATTAACTCTAAGTACACTGTTAATATTTTAAGTTGCATATTGTAACCCCTAGGGAAACTCCTTAAAAATAAGACAAAAAGATAGAGCTAATAAATTAATAAATAAATTAAAATGAAATTTAGAAAGTAAATAATACAAAAGGAGGCAAGAGAGGAAAAAGATAAGAACAACGCTAATAGCAACAAAGAAAAAATAAAGACAACAAATAGAAATAGGTCAGAAAAGTTCAGAAATAAACAACAAATAGAAATAGGTCTAAATCTAACTATATCAAATATTACATTAAATGTTAATTAACTAAAAATAAAAGATCAATTGCTTTCCTAAACCTCCTGTTCCCAGAACTCCTTTTGTGATATGAGTCACTATTACAAATAATAGTAGCTATCTTTTTATTTTCTTCTTGCCTAAAGACCAGGAAATAGCTAAATTCAAACCCTGGTGCTCTTAAGTGAATGCAATTGTGTTTCATTTAATGTAAAATGGCTAATTAATCAGTAGTGTCACTAGGTAGCAGCCTCTTAGTTCCAGCTTGCATGAACTACTGGAAAAAAGCTGAAACTAAAGGCTCAGTATGCCAGTTCACCATCAAAGGACCATCATCTGAACACCAATTCTTGGCTGCTTTCTAGAGGAAAACTATGCAAACAAGCCCAACAAGAGGGATATTGCACAAATTGCTGAAGCCATTACATGCTGTGACTCTAATGTGTATTATAGTTCTACTTTTGCAAATGCCCTGTTAGTTTAAAACTCTTTAAGTGGTTGGCATTGTTAGTTGTGATTTGTAGCAAAACAGTTTTTTTAAAACTCAAACTCAAATCATGTAGAAAGAAGAGTCAGTCAAATGATAAGATTTGGACTTAAACTTTGAACAGATGGTGTTTGAGAAAATATGTTTGCCACCCACTCTTAGTTTATTTCATGAACCCCAACACTCTGATCCTAACTGGAATTCAAATGGGCCACGTTGACAAAGATTGATCCAGCATCAGAGGCTCCTTCCCATTGACAGTCTTACAGAACATCCTGCATGGGATTTGTTCGTTTTATATTTAGCTGTACTTATTTCATCAAGTTAACCCTCTGAGGGTGGAAAACCAATATATTATCTAGCATTGCACATGTTCAGAGATGAGCTACCCATTTAAGTTAGTTGAACTTTTGAACTTCAGGAAAAGTAGGGCTAAGAAAAATATCCACCTTCTCTAGGTTAGAGAAAACTAAAACTCGGCAAAACTCCTGCCTAAAATCATACTAGGCTCAACAGCACTTGAGAATTAGACTCTATTATTCAGGAAGACATCTCTCATATGTACCTTTTATGGATGAGGGGAAAAGAAGACCAAGTTTATCTTTGAGTGGTGGAATCCCAGTGTCAGACATGAACTAAACATATCTTTGGTGGTCAGACTTTGGATGTGTAAATATCAGATAGAGATTTCTAGAACTATGTAGACTGTCCCAGTGCAATAGAGTAAAACCTTGTCTCAAGGAAAGTGAGGAATAAAGTAAAATAACCAGATTGAGCTGAGAGAGTGGCATGGTTCAAAGCAGTCATCTTTCCTTAAGAAATTAATCATCCCAGACATCTGAAAAATTTGAGTAGGTGTAAACCAGCCAAAAAAGGTCATGATGCTGTGAACATAAAACTGCTTTTAAAAATAAAATTTTAAATAATCTTGACAAATGGAGACTAAAACTGTGAAAATTGCTATGCCGTGCTTTTCCTTAGAATTGCAGAGTCTTTCAAATAGAGATAGCAAGGCAGTGCAGCTGCTCAGCCTTACCTGCACGGGTTTAGGCCCAGCTGATGCCCCAAGACATCACAATAAAGGAAAATACTTGTTTCTTCCAAAGAAATTTTTAGGCGGAATATTGACATGAAAGACTTTTTTAATTTTTCTGTACTGACTGGGAATTGAACGGTGACCTTCTCACTAAGCTATAGCCCCAATCCCTTTACTATTTCTTGTTTTTGAGGCAGAGTTTCATTAAGTTGCTAAATTGTCCAGAAGAAGTTCAAATTTGCAACCCTCCTGCCTCAGCTTCCCAGACTTCTGGGATTACAGGTGTATTTCACCATGTCTAGCTACCAAAATCCTTTTTTTGAGAAATAAGAGAAGTAGCAAAATTAGCAGGAATTAAAAAATAATCTATGTTAATTTAGAGAAACAACAATAGTTTCCAAATTATTTCACCCTTACAATTTAGGATTATATTTTTTGGTTCAACAATCAAGATTCTATGTTAAAAAGTACCTCCCCTGATTACTACTCAGTATGGAAGAAAAAAATTATGAAGTTGTAATAGAATACAGATAAAGCTAAACCCTTAACACCTAACGTTTTCTGAATTCTTCTCTTCAGAAAGATCTATTCAGTTCACATTCTCCATATCTGTGTAGTCTTAAGGGGGAAAAAAATCAAGTAATGAAATCTGTTACCTAAAATATGAAACACAACCACAGTTTGGGCAGATGGAAACTTTTCTAATTCTGGGAAATCGTTCTACATATACTTTGCCAGAAGGCTTTAAAAGGGGTGAGTGAGGTAGAAAGAACCTGTAAGATCTCTTCAACATGTACACATTATGTTACTAGAAAAGAAGACAGAAATGCCTAGATCAACAGTGGCCTAGAACATTTTTAGCAGAGCCTCATTCCAAGGCAGCCAGTGAGAATTCAGCAGGAAAAGCCTGTGATTCAGAAGCTGCCTTCCCTTATAAAGTCAAAGCTCTGCAGAGTGGTATTTTGACTACTTTGGGAGGAGGGATTGCTTCATCCAGTTCTCTGAGGAAGCCAAATTTTTTGTTCCTCTACCGAAAAAGCACTCCACCAACAAGTATGTGTTCAAACTGCAGACCATGCCTGAATTCTTTCAGGTCAGTGGAGTATCCATATTATTGTGTTACCCACATTCACAGCAGGGTTTTGGACAAAGTTCGTGTTGTCATGGATTCAGAAAAACAAACAAGTTTTCAATTGTTCCATTGTGTGTTTTAAACCCAAGGTGGCTGAAAACTGTACACATAGATTTGTTGAGGTCCTCTTCCTGAAAAAAGCCAGCGTTTTTATATACCCTTCCAGCAAAAAGGAGAACATTCATTAAATGCATACATAGGACCACTCAAAAACATAAGTAAATACTCTCATTAGTCAAATATTCTGGGTGAAGGAGGATGGCTATGTCTAAGTTCAATTTTTCAGGACTTAAATGCAAATTAAACATATAAAATCCAAGTTATTTACAATACAAATAACTATAAACACAAAAACTACTAGGTTGAATGGTTTATTCTGAAGAAATGGTAAGACCATGTCACACCTGAAGGTCACAAAAATCCCAATTATTATTATCTGCTACAGCAGAAGCACCATTTTAATCTAGAGACTATATTTTGAACTCTGGAAAAGCTATAACCTTGCAGTTTGATGATCACACTGACAAACTATTGAACTAATATTCATGTAAAAATTCATATTTGCATTTATTCTAAGCAGTTCCCCTGGGGGGAAGGGGGACTCCTTGTCAGCCATATTCCTGTTTTGAACTGAGTGAGAACCGAAATGGCTTCAAGGCGTGTAAGCCATCATTGTTTCTGGACTACCTGAACAATGTCACAAAGATTCAGCCTGGCTTCCTCTCTGGACTTTATAAGACATGGCTTACAGTAAGAAAATCATGAAACAAAATATTTACACAGTGTGTTCATCTGCCTTTGAAAGTTTAAAAACACAGAGCTCTTGTGCCTACCTTTGTGAGTGTTTGAAGCTTACCAAGTTGTGCAGCAGTTAGGGGTTTGGGTGTAGATGATGTAGACTGACACAAAATGTGTGTAAGAGGGAACAATGCCAAGGAACATAAAATTGAAAGACACCAGAATCCAGCATTCATCTGTACTCTGATCAGTCTGTCCACAGATAAGAAACCAAGGAGTGAAGTACTGAACAATTTGTTTGGGGACTCAAAATCAGTTGTTGACAAAAATTGGTATTTGAATCCAACCTAATTCCAAAGTCCATATACTCTTGTCCCTACTTTATAATGTCTTTCAGCATAGATAATAGGAATCTTGTTCTGTTCCAACTATCTCAAATTCCATTCAGGTTTTAAAGCAAGGGGAGCTCTGTAGTATGAAATTACCCTATAGGGTCTCAAATTGGTAGGAAAAGGAAATGAATGCCTCAAATTCCAAGTTGCAGCTTTTAAAATTCCTCAAGCATCCAAAGATATCTCACAGGGCCCTTCCTGTTCACTTTCTTTGCTAGGGAATAAAGTATGTCTGATGCTAAAATGAGTGTTGTATAAGCTGTGCTGGCACAAAATCTGCCCTCTTCATGCTGGTCAGATGACTTGCTTTTATGAGATTGCCTCACACAAACCCTGGGATCCTCTAATGGGATCTTAAGTGTCCAGTGCTTCCCACAGCTGGACAAGAAGCATCAATGCACCATGTAATACCTGCTAAGAGGCAAATTTAGGTGACAACCAATAATACGTTCAATCAATTGGTATTTTATAGTTTTTAAGACAGTTGAGTAAAGCTGAGGATGTGGTTCAGTGGCAGAGCACTTGCCTATCAAGTGCAAAGCTCTGGCTTCAATCTTCAGCACGTCAAGAGCAAAAACAAAAAATAATTTACAGATTACGCACTTGACCTACCCAAGAACACTGCAATGTTCTGGATAACAGGTACCATTGTCATTTTGCAGATGATGAAATTGAGGTATGGGTGATTTGCCCAAGTTACAAACATGGCCACTGATAAGGTTCTAGGCTGAATCCTGAAGCAGAATTTTAGTCAATATATCTGAGTCATGATTTCCATTTGTGAAACTATCCACCTCATTGACCTGTTACCTAACAGATGCCACAGATAAACAAGAGTTTATAGTTTCTCTTCAGGATTTAAATTCAATATTTTAATCACAGATTGTCAGAGGGAAACAGAACATTAAATATTTAGACCAGAGGCCTGAAGAGTAGTGAACTATTAAAAGCCACATAGACAGTGAGTAGCAAAACACAGAAGAAAGCAGCCCTTCCCTGTCTGTACATGTACTATCTGCTCCACTCTCTAAGGGTATATGTTGGCATCCTGTATCTAAGGACAGACACCATAGTAATGAGGAGGAGCCACCTCTGCACTTCTAAGGTCTCTATATCATGTTCTCTCAGGGCTTCTAGGAAGTTCCAGGTTAAATGCAGATCTGTATCCCCCATCATCGAGCCTGCGAAGATGAACCTCAGGAATGTGCATTTTAACAAACTGCCAGCTGACTCCAGTGATGAGAGTTCAGCAAGTTTAGGCCATGCTTTAGAAAACTCTGCTTGAGCTCACTATTTTCAAGGAAGAGAGAGGAAAAAACACTGACTACCTACATTTAAAGAATAATTCACTTTTTGTAAGGCTGTCCCTAAGACCTGCCATAATAATTGAGTAACAGCAAATCAACCCAAGGCAGTAGGAGATCATAAAACTGAGACCCTTCTAATGAGTTTGTTCTTCCTTCAGCTGGGGGCTCCTCTGCTCAGCAAACCACTGGGGAAACCTGTGCTTTACAGAAATGCTGAGGGAGCCTCACAATGACCCTTCAATCTTTTGCTAATGACCTGACCTCCCAGACTGTAGCGCTGCCTTCTTGCCAGGAGCCTATGTTCTGTGCGGTGGCCTTTTGCTGGTGGTGTATATTGATGTGCCCATGTGCTTGACCTTCTGAAGCAAGGACACTAGGCAGACACACTCTGCATAAGGAAAACAGGGCATAGCTGTCATGTTGCAATAATCCTGAAATGTGCTAAAGAAAGGGCAGAGCCAGAGTACTCCCTTATCTTATGCATCTTATCTGTTCTTTTCTTAAAATACATTAGGAAAACTTTCTGAAAATAACATCGTCTGAGATGGTTACTGCAGCACTTCTAAGGTTTGGGGAAAATAGGAAGCTGGTTAACTGTGTTCCTAAATTCCCACCATATGTGGACTGGCAGAGGGCCCCATGGGAATAATCACTACACTGGCCAACTCCAAATGTTTGCAACCTGGTGAGGAGTATAGGTGAATATGAGAAAATATATGATATTACAAAAGGTAATTGTGCTGAGGGAGTCACTAGAATGATTAGAATGCACTGTACCTGGAAAAATTTTAAGAAAGTTTTCTATAAGAGAATGTTGAGCAGGCTTTTGAAATAAGCAAATAATAAGAAAACTATCCTAGGCCTTGGAAATAAAATGCATGAGGGCTTAGAGGCTGGACTATATATATTTGTGTGCTATGGAGAAAGGGAAAACTTAGAGCTCTAAAAGCGTGAAACCTACAGTGAGCATTGCAAAGAGACAGCAAATGAGAGGGCAGGAGGAAGACTCCTTTGAATGATCACACCCTCCTAATAGATTAATTGTTGTAGCTGCACAGAGGGAAAGAGGCCAGGTGGTACAGAATATGCAGCACTGTGTGCTGAATGGTAGCAGAATACACCACCCCAAATAATGCTACTTTGACACAAGGATCATTTTGAGCAGAAAGCATCTGAGAAGATGCAGATACAGAAAAACCTCTCTGTCTCCCCTCTATTTACTTAAAAGCAGAACATAAATTTACAAAGCTGTACCTCCTCCCTTAGGTACCAGAAAAGACAAAGTTGATGACTGGAAATTATTTTTATTTTCTTTTAATTAATTTGTGTGTGTGTGGTACTGGAGATCGAACTCAGGACCCTTGCGCTTTTGAGGCAGGTGCAGCATCACTGAGTTAAATCCCCAGGCCTGGAAATGACCTTTAGACCTGAAGATGGGCACAGAAAAATCTACAAAGTAAATTTTACTACTAGCCATTATCTACCATTAATTTCCATATATTTTGACTTTTCCATAATTTGCCACCCCTGGGACCTCAAGGTCCTTTTCCTTTGTCATGTCACTTCTCCAAAACTTTCTTATTCTTTTTAAAAACTGCTATAGAAACCAGAGTTCTTTGTCACCTCTTTGATAATTTCTCATTCCCCAGAGTATCTCCCTTATATACATGAAATATATATGTTAATCAATTTTCATGTTTTTCTCCTGTTAATCAGTGTTTTGTTGCAGGGGTCCTAGATAAGAACTTAGGAGGGTAGAGGGAAAATTATTATTTCCTGCTGTACAGTGCAGAAATACATGGACATATAGTCTGCACTTAAATAGGGTCCATTAGGATAAACAAAAATTGAAAATAACATAGTGGAGTAAGAAAGACCCCTTAGGTCTATGCTACAAAATAAGTAGAAACAAACTATAACATTGTACTAAAGTATGGAGATGAATAAAAGAACTTTTAAGAAAATTTGTAAGAATGTGTAGCTAAACATGTATTGTACATTTTGTTGTTCTACCGGTCACATACAAATATCAACCTAATTATTATAAAGCTCGCCTCTTTTTTGAACAAAAAGTAGTAATTCCAAGTTTACCCCTTGACCTTCTTTTCTAGCCATCAATAAGAATGACATTTTGCTGCACAAAAACAAAACAAAACAATAAAAACAAATTTGCCCCCAAAGAACAGAGACATGCCAATACTGCAGTGATCCAAAGAAATTTTGCTGTTGTTTTGGCCTATAGTTCCAGAAGATCTGAACAATGCATTTTTTAAAAATAGTTTAAATTTCCAGAGTGACTTCTAGGAGAAGGGAAAGATTACTTGGCTATATAAAACCAAGGAAGTTTTTAAAAATTCTCATTTGATTTAAGTCATAACCCTCCTAATAAGCCAAATTTTCTATTTAATCCCTTACTCATAAAGGATAAAAGACTATTTCATCCACTTATTATCTGTAGAATAAATTCTATCCTTGGGGACATGCTAGGTATTAAACAAATATAGGGTCTGTGCCCCTGTGAATCTCTGGAAATAAACCCAGACTACCTAGGACATTGTCAAGCATTTGCTCCATATCCTGTGTTCCTCAAAAGCTTTGCAGAGATTTGGCATCCTGAAAATTTTCCCAGATTTCCATGTGAAATTTGTTCTATAGCATAGTAATCATCAAGTGTTTGAATGATTATATTTTCTTACTTTTGACAGGCGCACCTGTGACATTTTTATGTTCACACTCTGGATATAGAGTGGTACTTTGGTTCTTCCATGATTCTTGTTACAAACTAAGTTGGACAAGAACTGAATCAAATTCAGTGGTTAGGTTCAATGTTGACCTTATGGGGAACTTTGATTCCATTCTTGTCCAGTTCGATTTGCAACCAGAATTGTGGAATTGAGTTCATGGACAGAAGTACCACTGTAACACCATCTGTGGTGCAATCATCAAAAACAACGATTTGAGAGCTTTTGTTACAACTTCCTTCCCATGTGAAAGTTGCAGAACCACATCTGAATAGCTGACAATAACCAGGTAGGAGGATGCATATCTATAACACCCTTAGCTAAGATTGTCCCAATTTCTCTTTTTTTACTCTAACCCTTGAAAGCATTTCATACTTCTGCCACCCAATTAATTATCTATTGAATACAGGACAGAGTGTCAGGAAGCACTCAAATTGTAATTGGACTGGCTGTCATTGCTTGGAGATCAGAGTTTACAAACGGTAAACCCACAGAAAGGAATCCTTTAGCCAGTTACCATTTTTTTTAAAAAAAGTTAATAATTGGTATCACTTTTAAACAAGGGGATATTACACAAAAGTTGTAATTTTTACTTTCTCTTAAAAAGTAGAAGCTCTAGTAACCCCAACTACTACAGCAGCAGTAGATGGAACTGAGAGGTGACTATTACCCATTCTGAAGTACCGTTGATCTTTCAATCATTCTTGCCCCTATAGGCAGTTGAATTTGCAAAAAATGTTCTAGATTTTGGAACATGAAATACTGACAAATGGCAAAAATGTCATTATAGGTTGTAACACCCAAAGAAATTAAGTAGAAAGGCAATCAATGCAATAGTAATAATCCTGTCATTCATATTTTTTGGAGCACCACTAACAAATCTTAGTTTCAGGATTTGTAATTTTCATTAAATAGTAGTGCCTAGTACTTTCTCACTGAGATTTAGTGAACACTAAGGACAAAGACAAAGGGAAGCTTGCATAGAAGGTTAGAAAAAAACTTAGGAGCAAATTAACCCCAAACGTCATTGTAGAGAAAATTATTGAGACCCAGAGACATAAAGATGTTGTCCAGGGTTACAATAGCTTCTTGGTGGCAACATCAAGACTATGGATCTCCAAAGAAGTGATCTTTCTCTTACTCTGAGGCTCCTCTCCTCTTGCCTGTGCTGAGTTTTCCTCTGATACGTGTAAATTGGCCAGATTGAGAAAAGTGTCACACTCCTATAACTGAGTACTACATATTCGTCACAACTGGTATCAGTGAAGGCACAGAGATGAACGGTAACATCTAGACACTTAGTATGGTGTCACATTACTGTGTCGAAGGTTGGAGAGGCAGAGTTAAAAGGTACTGAAAGATCTTTTCCAATTGCTCATATAGTGCAGGAATTCTTTCTATAGTACCCCTGAAACCATCTTGCTTCCACTTAACTAATCCACTGGACATGGCCCTCACTACCTTATCAGACAATCTGTCCTCCATGGTATTAGTTTGTTAGAGAGTTCAGCCTGTTCTTCCAGATGAAGGTGAATGGAATCTGTTTCATGGCAGACATAACCCATAGGTGCCTGTTACACCTTCCCAAGGAATGTAAAAGATGTTTGCACTTCTTCACACCACAGTACATTAAGGCAGGCCTCATGCTGCCTCACCGGCCTCACTTCCTTTATATGTATTTTTTAAAAAATAGGAAACACTTCAGAATTTGTACGTCATCATTGCCTGGGGATCATGCTAATCTTCTCTGCATCATTTGCACTTGGTAGATGTGCTGCCAAAGTGAGCACCTGACCAACCATTCTGAGTTACTCAGAGTGCTCCTGTGTGTAGCCAGGCTTCTAGTCCTCTCATAATCCCCAGCACATGTTAATGGGTATTTCCTTGATTACTAAATTAACACTGCACTGGTCATGTGGTCATGCCCTGAGAAACCAATAGCTTTAACTAGAGCTTTGCCAAGGCCAAGCAGTGATCCAGAGAACAGACTTTCTGTGTCTTATAAGCAGCAAAAATAAAATACTTTCCAATTGGGAAGAAAGCTTTATTATTAGTTCAAAGTATCAATAGTGACAAATGAGTTTCTGAATTACTTTTTTATATCATAAACTCTTAGCAGTTTATTTTCCAAAACCCTGGATGATTTCATCTTCAGCTTGCCTCTCCTCACTTTCCTAAGAGTGGTTCCCTTTTCCATCTTTTCAAGCAGGAGCATACTTGTTTCCTTCCTATTTTATGTGCAGTACATCCTTCACATATCTTTGGGAATGTCCTGTTCCTCAAAGAATGTAGCTGGCCTTCTCCATTGCTTTAACCTCAGTTCCAAAGTTACACAGAACTGAATTTGAATCTTAAAGTAATCTAAAGTAATGGTAAGTTGATTTAAATCCTTTCAGTCTCAGGTGCCTAATTAAGAATAGATCTATTATTAATAGTAGAGTTGATGGCAAAATGCTAAATGAGTGCCTGCTATACTAACTGCTTGGTAAATATTTGTCGCTGTTATTAATTATAGTATTGTACCTCTGATGTGCCATGTACTACTCATGGACACTGGTGGTGTGCTGCACATAGCCATATATGTTCCAGAATTCTTCCCCCCCCACAACACATCCATTTCTCTAGCTGATACAGCTGATGCCTTTTCTTCTTTAATTTTTCCTCCACAGCATCTGAGACTTAGTTCAAACCACTATCTATCTGCTTCTTGCTATGGCTTTTTTCCCTCCATTATGCTGTGGCCCAACTCCCAAGCACTCATGGTGGTAATATCAACAATTCTATATTTATTCTCTGTTTTGTGTCCAGAGGATCTGTGATTTGGTCTCTAGACTAAATAATTGACTCTCAGCTAGTTTCCACAGAAGTCCAGCAAACTCATCCATTCTCCATCTCATCCACACTCAGAGAAACAGAGTTAAGCTAGAAAGAGCCCCAGGACATCATGTGGTTTTGTCTCCTGCAGCTGTTCGCTTGAGTGTGTCAGTTAGGGTGCAGTGTCAACTTGATTGGCTTTCGGATCCACCCAAGAGAACACACTTTCAGTGCATCAGAGTGGTCACAGAGGCGTGGCCTTGGGCTGAATATCTGGTCCCTTGCTCCTTCATACTGTTCCCTTGCTCTGCTTCCTGGCCACCATGAACTAAGCTCTGCCTCACCTTTCCATGCTATGATGTCGCTGCCTTGGAGCCAACCACCTATTCACCCAGTCCCTTAAAACTATGAGTCAAATTAGATCTCTCCTCCTTTAAGTTCTGGGTGTCAGGTATTGTGTCTTAGCACTAAGGAAACTGAGTAATACAGTGAGTGATTCTCAAATTTTGGTATAAATAAGAATCACTGAGGATCCTAGGAAAAATAAACCCCATTTTAGATATCCTATCAGTTTATGTAGATACTTTGCCCTTAAGGAGGGAAAGTGTAAATCCCAATTATTTAAGTATGGCTGTGTGTCATAATAATTTCCATCCACAGAGCACAGTATGGAAGGGACTGAGGGAGGAGGAACTTTTTAGTGGAGAAATCTGACAAACATCAGACAGGTAAGATTAGCATTACGAGCGCTAAGGCATCTTGATAACCTGTACCCTTGATACAAACTGATGAGAAGGATACTGTATTTTACCTGTGGGCTCTTGCCCCAAAATGCAACCTCCCTCTAGTCATTGGAAAAATGTCAGACAAGTCTAAATTGAGGAACATTTTATAATATACCTAACCAGTATTCCTCAAAATGGTCAAGGTAGTTAAAAATAAGGGAAGTCTAAGAAACTTGCAATCATGAAGAACCTAAGGAAACAAGAGTAAGTACAATGTGGCATCCTGAATGGGATCCTACAACAAAAACGGAATAGCAGGTAAAAACTAATGAAATCTGAATAAAGCATGGCTATTAGTTAATAATTATGTATCAATATCAGTTCATTAGTTGTGACAACACTGATGTCACATACAACACTGATGTGAGATGATAATATGGAAAAGTGGAGGCAGGGTCTAGGGAACATTCCATTCTATCTTCTCAACTTTTCTGTAAACTGAATTCTATTTTATAATAAAAAAGTTTGTTTTAAAAAGTGATTCCAGGAAGTGTGGTCCAGGAGATGTGTCGGAGGGTCAGTTTTGTACATCATTAACACATTCCTCTATTGGATCCGATGCAGACAATTCACAGGCCTTGCTTTTCAGAACCCTGTCTTAATGTGAAGGCTCTCACCTCAGCTACACATTGGACATCTGTGCCGCATGCCACTTCCTCTGTTTTAATTGGCCTAGGAGTGGGGCCTGGGCACTGGGATGACTAACGGCCCTTTTGGCGATTTCAGTGGCAGCCACCTTTAAAGCTTACTTTCTATTCTTGTGCCTTCCAATGTGGTAGTTATGAGCAATACATGGCTATTCAAATTGAAATTTAATGAAGACTAAATAAAATAAAAATTCAATTCCTACATACATTTCACTGGTCAGTAGTGCATGTGACTTGTGGCTACTGCACTGGACAGTGCTGGTACTGAACATTTCCATCATTGCAGATGAGCACCCTCTATTTACTTAGCTCTGGCTGGAGCCCCAAAGAAGATTAAAATTGTCTGAGTTCATAAGGGATTTTTCAGTAAATCATTACTAAATAACGTCACCAAGATAGTGTGTGATGTTTTTAGAACAACACTTTTGGAGATAGCTCTTGAATGTGCGCTTTTAATTGGAATTTATTTTATAGTTTCCTGAATCACAACCAAGTAACCAGATGCTGCTGTTTTTCTAATTGCTCCATAACTCCTTGGATACTTGGCTGTCATCCCCTGGAGATATCTGGCCACTTGAATGGAGATTTCTTTGCACACACAGATACTCATCCAGTGCTGTTTTCTCTCACTGAAGAGACTTGGTTTGGACATGCAAGTATAAATCTCTAACTCAGACAATGAAACCATTAATCACTTGCTCAGAAATTTATTTTCAGTTACAAGTCCTCCCTGGTTAGTGTCGTAGATTATTTTTTTAAGCTTATAAGAAACACTAACCATGAGTTCCCTTTATATCCTCATAGTCTGATTATTGTCACAGCTATGGATATAGACTACTATTAAAGAAGAAATGACACACATATTATTAGGCTATCAAAATTCTTCTCTTTTATTATTTTAAAAAAGAAAACAGTCATTTCATAGACTTATCAAAGACTACACAGGGACTGCCTGAGATGGAAGTGGAGAGGATCATATCTTTACTCAACCGAGAAAATATGGGCTTCATACTTCACATGATTTCTGTGAAGAAAACTATTGTATTAACCCCAAATACCCAACTTTATGTTGTACTATGTAGTCTTCACATTTGAACATCAGACAGTTGCATTTTCTGGTAAGTAGAAATTAAACACAGTTAGCAAAATCCTGAGCAATACAGAAAAATTCTGTCATGTTAGTCTTAAGCTGTTTAAATTTTCCTAATGACTAATAGTGCAACTCCTCAAAGATAAATGTGCGTTTACATAAGTATACGCCACAAATGAAACAGATCAGACATCATAACATGAGTGAACAGCTGCTCCCAGCTATAAAATAAAACTACTCATTTGAGGATTTTTTTCTAACATATCAGCAGTTGAGAAATACTCATGGTATCCACCAAAAATATGTCTATTATGAATTGACTTCAAATCTTGGCATAGATGAGGGTAGCAGAGAAATGTGAAACCACAGAAGCTACCCACTGACACTTGAGAATGAGAGCTGATGTCTTTGAGAAATGATGGGATCACCTGATCTCTACTCCCGTCCAATGGATTTGGGGCAAAGGAGAGCTAGGAGGCTTCCCCTGTACATTCTCTTTCCTCTTAAACTATTTCTATCACAAGATGCTGAGTAATCTCTCGGGCCAAAGGATGACCCCTACTCATACTGCTGAACTGCTAGGTGACAAACTAATCAACATATCCAATGTACCAACAAATTAAAGCAGTTATGGTAATGCTGGTCTCCAAGTTTCTCTCTATGAAACAGGAGCTGGTCAACCTTGTCTCTAATCTCAGACTTGGTTTATAATCACAGTGTAACTACCATCAAGTCATCACTCCCTCTGTATATTTATGGGCTACAAAGTTAACATTTTTCTTCATTGTAAGCCACCTTTATAGGAAAGGGTGTAAAAGTCCCTGCAGATCAGAGGAAGCCCCCTTTCTGCTCTCAGGTGCTTGGGAAATAGCCGGGAAGACCAGCTGGACAGCAGACTGGCATCCTTTGAGGGATGTGCAGAGTGCTGCATCTGCACCACGACACTAGCCCAGCATCTTTGGCATCTCTGCAGTTGTTCTGAAGGCTTGGGGTGTTTATCTCCCACAAGCAGCTGAGCTGCCTCCGGTTTCACGAGCAGAGCAGTGGAATGCAGTGGATGAGACCCAGGCCTTTGGCCACCCAGATTAGAGAGTTTTGTGCTGAGGTCCCTATATGGTTGTGTTAGATGAACGCTGGGCTGGAGTCTGTCTTTGCTCCTTGTTTGGGAAGGAAGTGGGAGGGGATCAGGCTAAGGGGCTATATAACCCTAAGGCATTCTGCTTCCCTGGACACCACTCATCCAGTGTGGAGAGGCCCAGCCAAGCATCATCAGGGTAAGTGGTTCCAGCACAGGGTTGTAACTTAGAGACCCCGGCGGCTCTTTCATTACCTGCTTCAATCAGACATCTGCGGGGAAGTGGATGGGTTCAAGCACTCTGATATTTTTGAATGAAGATCATACTACTAAAATGATTGTAGCTTGACTCTAATGAGCTAACATTAAAAACAAAGCAAATAAGCAGTTTGATGTGGTGGTGGAGGTGGGGAGGAAGATAGAATGAAATTTTATTTGTGCATGTGACCTGTAAAGTCTGTTTATGTTGAATCAACAGCCCAGATTTTGCAGCACAGAACAGGAATGAAGTCTAGGTTCTTATAGTAAGTTATACATTTATCTATGTTTAGGCACTGGAAACTCTCAGATTTGTTTGCAGTTCAGATTTGGGGTGTGGATTTTTCTTTTAATTAGACTCTCTTTTGGTGCGGCTGGCTTGATTGCAAGTGGAATGTAAAAGTGAATGGAGGACAATTGTCTTTGTTTCTGGCTGGATTTGTACACTGCTTCAGGGTTCCGTTGGTTCTAATCAGTAGTGTTTTCTATTGGAAATGAGTATCTCTTGCATGTACTTGCAAGCTGACTTACTAGCATCCTCATATTGGTCCTTTGCATCAAAACACAGCAGGGAGTCAAGCAGCAGTGCTTGCATCTGACAGGTCCATGCCTCAGTGGAAGGGAGGTCTGGTTTGCATTTCTCTCAGCCTCAAATTCCTCTCACCCTGATGGGGTGAGTGTGACCATAGAGCCAGCCCTGCCATCCCGCACTGAACTTCACTGTAAATCAGGGCTTCACAACTTCAGCCAGGACTGGAGTTTTCACGCTAAGATTTTTCTTCCATTTTGTGATTCGTGACTAAATATGGTTTGTGATTCAAAACCAACAAGCTGGGAACTGCAACGTTCTTACCCTCTCCCCACCCACTAACTACTCATTTTTGGCACCAGATGCATTCTACTGGGATAGAGCAAACCCCCTGACCCTTGTGCAGTTCCAAAAGCAAACACTGGAGCAGGCGTGTTTTACCTAATTAGGAAATGCTTTGCTCCAATCCAACTGCCCAGTCAGGTTAGATAAGGGCTGACACACTGGGCCTGTGCTCTTTCTGGGGACACAGGAACTTCCCTAAGGACAGTGCTCCATTTAGAGATTATAAAATTCTTCCTAGATCTCTCTCTTTTGCCAAATATAATTATATTTACTAATTTATTTATTTATTTTTTTGGTACGGGGGATCAAACTCGGGTCTTTGCGCTTGCGCAGCAGGCGGCGAAACCACTGAGCTAAATCCCCGGCCCAATATATTTACTAAATTTTAAAGGGTTTTTTTTTTTTTTTCTGCAGTCTTGCTCATGCTGTGGATCAGCATACTTTTTCTGATTATGTTCAAACACTTGTCCCAAACCATCCCTATCCAACAAAAAGATATCTCAGGATATTCTTCCCGATTTTCAGATAGCATCCTAATTTCCAAAACTTTATCTTGTTTTGGCCCTTTCTTTTTGTTTGGAGAGCATGCTTAGCCCATCCACAATCTGCCTACTGATGCTTTGGTGCCAGCTGCCTCTGACAAATAAATACCCCAAATATCTTCTAATGTATTATACCTTCTAGGAAGGAGAACAAGTATAATTTAGTTATCTGGAAAGAACAGGGTGGGAAAGGAATGGGCAAGGCATGGATAAGTCCCATTTTCCATTTTGGCAAGTAATTCTAATTCTGGGGCAATATGGAAGAAAAGCTGAGATTAGAAACAAGATATCTTGATAATGGTAGTAATTAGATAATATTAACAATATTGATAATGAAACTAATGTATTGAGAACTTACAGTGCATATGCCACTATGAATTATTTTAATTTTTAAAAATCTGGTCTCCAATAAGAACTTTACGAGGTATGTATAGATAATATTTCTGTTTCATAGTTAAAGGAACTGTGATTCAGAGATGTTAAATAACTTGGTAAGTGGCAAGACCTGGACGCAAATCCTGGCAGAGTGACTAAAATCCCAGCTCACTGAGTCACTGGGCTCTGCAGTCCCCCTTGCCCTACACGCATCGGTCTGAGGATCTCTGGACAAGTCACTTCAACTCTCGGAGCCTGAGTTTTCTGTTTTATCTGTTACAGATAATACTGCATGCTCTGTTCTTAAAACACATTATCTCAATTGACATTTAAATTCTTTGCAAAGGGGTCTGCTACACGAAGCTCTGTTCTGCAAGTTCTGGGCATGTGGAATAAAGCAATCTTGATTTTGGGGGGATGGTCTGGTAGATCTCCAACTGTAAGAGCTATTTCCTTTTTCTACTTTTCAGAATTTTTTTTTAAAGAATTGCCTTTTATACCTAGGTCACAATGTTCAAATAGTTCACCAATTTAAAGAAGAATTTGAGCTGGGGACATTACTCAGGGGTAGAACACTTGTCTAGCATAACTGAGGTCCTGGTTCAATCCCCAGCACTGCAGAAATAAAAAATTTAAAAATGAAATAAATATAAATGAATAAATAAATGAATCTTAACCAGAAATCCTGAGATCTCAGTGCCCTCAGAGTCAGACTGAGAATTCTGAGCACTCTTCGCTTTACACAATATTTCCAATTCATTTTAGAAAAATGGAGGGAATTCAGTGTTGGAAGCTAAGGAGTAATCAAGGGGAAACTGAGCTCTGCTTGGAGTTCTGCCTCAATACCCTGTGTGCCCTTGAAGTTGGCCTAGGTTTCTCCTTTGTAAAAATGACAGGATTGGGTGAAAATGCCTTCTGGGAGGACTTTGATTTTACAAATTTGTAAGTTGATAATTCTTTTTCAGCCTTTCAAATGTTTTCAAAAAATCCAAGCTTACAAATGGTTTTTAAAAATATTATTTTATAACCAAAGGAATAGATGCTCAATTTAGAAAATATGACAGAATTCATGGAAGATAATTAAAAGCACCTTCAAAATAACCTCAGTTAATATCTGGCAAATATGAATAATCTTTCTGCATAAAAATACATTTTAATGAGAACACACAAAGTTACTAACTTACTATTCTTACTTAAGAATATGCTATTAACTTATGCTTTTACTCCTCCTTCTTAAAGGTAGCAAATATCCTACTATGTGATGTACAATTCAACAGACTCACTCTTGCATGTTGACTTTTTAGTTCAACAGTGATTTTTATGAATGAAGAATAATCACTACCACTAGTATTTCAAGAACTTTAAAAAGTTCTTATTTATTTTCATGTTTCTCTAAGGGTAAAAGTTCTCAGCATCCAAAAGAAACCTTTCTTAAACACTTGCTTTAAATACTTAAACATCTTAATGTTTCCAAATTTTTATATGCTGCCCATTCTTCAAAATCTACCTTTTTGAAAATTTTTTTAAAGTTGTATGTAGAAAAAAGTGAGTTATATTGATACAGACAGAAAATTCTAGATCCTTCTTTAACTTATAAAAAGAAACTTGTCTCTGTGACCATCTAGTCTGATAGTCTGGAATTCCCATCTGGGCATTTACTGTTTGTTCATGCATTCACCCATTCAGCCCATCTTTAAAGGCTGGTGGGCACATGTGATGCACAGGATTATGCTGAGTCCCAACAGTACACATGTGGCAATCAGAATTGCAGCTTTTCAAAAGCTTACAGCCTAAGGAAAATACTTCAGGATAAAGGCTGTGTTAGAAAGGGGTCAGGAGAAAACCTCCTGCTAGGAGAACAGAGCAGGGACTCCAAGCCGGGGGTGGGAGGGATCAGGTAAGTGCTTGGCAACTGCTCCACTACTGCAGAGTGGCTTCCTCCCTCCGTGTTCTCCGCAGAACCCTGTGAAGCAGCTCCAGCTATGTGTGAAGAAGAGGACAGCACTGCCCTGGTGTGTGACAATGGTTCTGGGCTCTGTAAGGCCGGCTTTGCTGGGGACGATGCTCCCAGGGCTGTGTTCCCATCCATTGTGGGACGTCCCAGGCATCAGGTGAGCAAACTTCGGATTAGAACAATGAGAGGTCAGGGCTGTAAGATAGATTCTCCACATCTATGTGCATTCACAGATTTTTTGGTTTCTCTCTACCAGGAAGTTATGTAGCCTTGTTAAAAATATATCCTTGAAGGGATGGGGGTAAAATATAGCAAAAGAATGCTTGCCTAGCATGTGCAAAGCTCTAGGTCCTATCTCTAGCACTGGAAAAAATTATATATATATCACTGTGATCTACGTCTAGGAATAAATCCCAATTTCATATATAGATTATTTGGTAGCTGTCTATCAGATATAAATTCTGCCCATTTTTAATTTATCATTTTAATATAAATATTGTCATTGTCAACATAATCATCACCAGAAATACTTTTAAACTATTCTGAAATATACCATAGCTACTCTTTGGAAAAGAAACTGAAATAAAAGCCCAGATTATTCAACCACATGGAGTTTGCCGTTAGATGGAGGCAACATTGATACTAAATGTAATTTTATATTATGTTAGTGGTCAACACAATACATCTAGACAGCCACAAATAATCCTACTGTTATGTATAAAGAAAATATTAGTGGCAAACACATAGTAAAAACTGCATGTTCTCATCTTTATTGGGCCCCTCCGATTGATCTTTACAGCTCCCAGCTTAGCATATATTCACAAAAATAAATCAGAGGAGCTTTTTTAAATAAATTAAATCCTTTTTGTTAAACTGTGCAGTGGAGATATTTTGCATAAGTCAAATAATTTCTGGATCTATCATAATTGTATCTGTTTTACAATGCTGGAAAAGTTTCTCCAGTTCAAATTAAAATCTAGTAATGAGAATTTTAAAAAATTCTACCTTAAAAATTTAAAAATGTAAAGAACTAGGCAAATATCTTAATAGTTGATTGGTATGGATTTATCCATTAGAAATCAAACATCAAGTGGTTATAGATGTGATACTTTTGTTTATAATGATTAAAAACAATATTTGTATATTTGGAGGTAGAAGACATCTTTAAAAGCACAGTTTAAATGATTTATAAGAAATAAAATGTTATTGAACTAATATCTAACCTTTCATGCATTCTTTTAACAAATAAGTATTGAGTGTTAAATGCGAGCCAGGCAATTGATATAGTGACAAACAAAACAGACAGGATCTTGGCCCTAACGAGGAACACGGAAGATACTAGCAACACGGTGTGAAGTTGCCTCTTCCACTGCATCCTCTATTATGTGGAGGCTGATTTGGGTCTGTTTCCAACCGAGAGATATTGTTTAAGATTGTAGTGACAAGAAAGCTCACATTTTTGATGGTACCAAAAGAGGGATTTTCGCTCTCATGATTTAACTCTTTATGATTTAAATGTAATCAACTCACAGTGTTTAGAAGAGGCTGACTTGTTGTATGTTGGACCTTTCAGGGGGTGATGGTGGGAATGGGACAAAAAGACAGCTATGTGGGTGATGAAGCACAGAGCAAAAGGGGAATCCTGACTTTGAAGTACCCGATAGAGCACGGCATCATCACCAACTGGGACGATATGGAAAAGGTACCGTGATGTTTGCTCAGCCTGGGCTCACAGGAGACGCAATGGCTATCACCTCTGATTCAAACTACATGTGACTCACGGGGAAAGAAATTAGCTCACACGGCCCAGTAGCACTTTAATTTCCTAATGCTTATCATGGATTATTATCCCAAGTAATTCTCAAATATTTATTGTTTTAAAAATCCCTTACCTTCCAGATTATATAAATGAATTAGAGGTGGACAGACCTACAGATTGGAGGAGCAGCCCTTTGCTAGTGGCAGGAATTAATGGTCTGATGCTCATGAATTCCCAGGACAGCCTTGCTTCAGCATCTGCCCAGAGAAGGACTTTCCTTCCCTGTCATCAGGGGCTGCGTAGCTGAGTCTTCAGTGCAGTTTGCTTAAAGGGGAGTTGGGACACTGTGAAGAGGCATAGAAAGCTCACTCTTGAAAACTTTTCATATACAGTACTCTGAAGATTTTAAGCAAAAGTTTTTATAGTTTTCACTCTTGAAAGGGGAAAAGTAACATCGATTTGGTACATTCTCAAATGCCCCTTGACATATTGAAGCATAATCATGACTGATACAGTTTTAAAATAAATTTTCAAAAACTATCCTTAAGTTAAGTAGGGTCTTATGTTCTGAACCCTTGTAAAGGAGCTAAGGAAGAGAAGAGTTAAATCCTAGGGTTTTGATGTTTGTTATTAGGCATTTTAGAAACACCAGTGATCAGACCAAAAGCAGAAGGAAAGATGAAAAACTAACATGAAATTTTTTAAATGCGACAAAATGCACTAGAACTGTATCTGGCCTTTTATTAATCAACCCATTACACACGCACACACACGCGCGCACACACACACACACTTGTCGTTTTTTAAAAAACATGTTATGGCTGGGCATGGTGGCACCTGCCTGTAATCCCAGCACTCAGGAGGCTGAAGCAGGAGGACGATTGTGAGTTCCAGGCCAGCCTGGGCTACATAATGAGTTCAAGGCCAGCCTCAACTACAAAGGGAGACCCTGTCTCAAAAACAAACAAACAAAACATGTAATGTTGCTAGAATTTATCAGTAGTAATTTCTCAAGCTTTCTTTCTTCATTAAAACTGCCCAACAACAGATGCAGTCAGGCCAAAATTCTAAGTTTGGTGAGGCTGAGATTTGTACTGAAGAGAAGATATTAATAGCAATGGGAAAAATATTCTTTAGGAGTTTCTTAGCGGAGCAGACAGCATCTCAGTGTGAATACTCCTGGAGAGAGATTATTGAAACGAAAGAATTATCATTACTAACTTTTAAGTCCAAAGTACATTCTAGTGAAAGAGAAGGAAGGGGATTGAGTATAGGGAGGGAATGAGAGAGGGAAGGAAGAATTGTTGGTTTCTTAAATGATGTTTCAGGGGTAACAACATTATATAACAGGACTGGCTGGGTTTCTTGAGCATTACACTGTTTTCTAATTTAAAATTCTAAAAAGTGTGTTTATCTAATTGAACATCTAGCTGGTGGAATGAGGGTAGGAGTGTCTAGGAGCAACTGCCTACCCATCCTTCCTCACTATGCCAAGGAATAACGAACTTGGTTTCAAGTTTCCCAAACCACCACTGTTGTGTCCAATCCTTTCTTCACTCAATTCCCTCCAAGGAGCAGAGCCTTCAATGTCTTTGCAAAAATTCAAAGCCAAGGAAACTGAAACAAGACAGAGTCGTTAGGTCTTGCTTTTGTTAATCTGCAAACTTTCACCGGCAATTCTTATTTTGCTGTTTTAATTCGGAATGGATTTAATATTCCTGGCTCTGGTGGTGAAGTTTTATGCTTTTAAAGGTTAATTTATTTAGTCCCTTTTACAATGTTATGGGATCCTCTTTTGCCATCCAAAGATTAAAGAAAGTCCTCAATCATAAGCTAACGTACTTTCATACAAAGCACATTCACACACTTTGTATACAAAACCGCAGGAGATTCTTTTAGCAACACGTGGAAGCCAAATCTGTCTTCAAGTGGATAGTCCAGATTGTGTCGAAAGAGGGCGCTTCTCCTAGCTCTGAAGGGCAAAGAGGCAGATAGGTGGAAGCAAGAGACAGGAGACTTTTCTATACACACAAAAGGGCAATTTCTCTAGAACTGAAAGTGGCGATTAGGTTTTCAGCTTATTCTCATTTGTTCATTCATGTACATATGTATTGGCCTGTTTATTTACTAAACTCAATGATTTCCCCGTGAATCATTAACTCACATAGAGGATAAAGAAGTTATAACTGAATGATAGTAACATTTCTTCTGGACCAGGCACTGGGCTGATCGGTAACTCGAGGGTTCTTATTTAATTCACAGAGACATGAAAAGTACACATTAACTGTTTTCATCCCCATATTACCAATGGTGATAGCTCAGAAGAGTTACAAACTTGCTAAGTTCACATAACAAGGAAGTGGCCAAACTGAAGTCTGAATCCCAATTTGACAGTAGAGTCTGTGCCCTTGACCACTACATCATCCTATCTCACAGGTCTAGGTCTGGGTTTTCACTCTGTCACGTTTGAGATGTGAATCCTTCCATGAGAGACTCGCAGTCTTTGAGCTTCGGTCTCTGCAGCTGTACAAATGGGTACGAAATGAAGACTTGGTAAAAGCGTATTTGGCCCTGGTTTCATTTAGCTCATTCTGGCCCCTGTTCAGGGTCTGCAGCACTCCACAGTATCACATTGTTAGTTATGTTTCTTTTCTCTCACCTGCTCCCTAGATCTGGCACCACTCCTTCTACAATGAGCTCCGTGTGGCCCCTGAGGAGCATCCAACCCTGCTCACTGAAGCACCCCTGAACCCCAAGGCCAATCGGGAGAAAATGACCCAGGTAAGTGCTCATCCTAGTGTCCAGCTCACTTGGATTTGGAGAAAGTCTGGCTTGAGTGGAGCTATGCAGGAGAGCAGAGAGGAGGCCCCGCCCACCAGTCAGACTTACTGACCAGCTCCCCAAAACACAGGGATCCCAAAGGACGGGGCATCTTCGCATTACCTCCCCCCTGCAAAGCAGACACTTTTCGCTTCTAAAAACAATAGGAAGATTAAAAGATTTAATTGACAAGAGAGCACGTTTAGGTTAAAAACTGCTAAGATGTCATTTTAAAATGCAGTGTAGGGTACAGGAGGAAATTAGCTCTAGAGTAACACATCTAGGTTTGAAAACTGCATGTTACTCATCAGCCTTGTAAAAGACCCCACTTAATTTATCAGAGCCTTGGTCTTCTTGACTATAAATTGAGAATAATAGTACTGTTATTTTTTCAAAGATGAGGTAAATACTAATGATGCTAAATGATAAATATGTAGCATGGTTCCTGATTTAATAAATATACAACTAATAATAATTTTGTTGTCATTATTTTACTTGTTTGAAGCTCAAGACCTTACAGAAGAAACCATCTAGCCACAAAAGTTTCTAGTATAGATGAGTTATTAAATCATAACATCTAGCATCAATTCCATACTAGTCATGGTCCAGCACTGAGCTTATTTTAAGTGCACTTTCTCTTTAAATACTAACAATGTGAAACAGGAAATGTTTATTTATTCATTAAAGTCTTAGATATGTTAAGTGATTTTTTTCCAAGATCACACAGCCAAAAGTGGCAGAGCCTGGAACTGACTCATGACCATTCAGCCCTGGGGAATTATCTATGTAGATTCTGCCAGGCCTTTTCCTTGGCAGGGCTCTTGGTGCTCATACACAAGGGCTCCTCCCTGTAGGAGAACCTTAGTGGGTCTGGGAATTATGCCACCCAGCAAGAACTGTTATTTCTGACCACAGTTATTACTCCTGTGAACAGTGTGAAGGCAGAGAAATGGTTGAGAATTACAGCTTTCTAAGAAATACCAGATGGGGAGGGGGTGTACAGGCAGAGAACTGAAGGTCTCCAGACTTCTGTCAATGCACGGCCTGGAGAGGCGGTGGGTCTGCTCCTGTCCCTGAGCTGCATGAACTGGGACACTGGGACTCATGGAGGGTCCTCTGTTACCAGAATCCCATTTCCGTCTGCCAGGCATCAGCATCTTCCCACTGCAGCCAGAGTGGTGCAACTGCAGACCTAGCACTGACCCAACAACCGGACAGAAAAGTAGAATACATTAAATGGAGCCTCTAACAGACCACAGAACTGGGGCCAATCCTAATCCGTTGGGGTAACAGGCTTCAAAGGTCCCTTCTTTTATGACAGCAAACTCAAAACTTGGATGTTGCCTTCTTTTTCTTCTGCCTTTGACTGTCTCTGCTGGACAAGCCTGAGACTTCCTCTAGTCCAAATCCTTCCTTTGTTTACAGCTGGGAGACCTGGAATGGTGCCCCCATTGGTCATCTATTAGCTGGATGAATCCTCCTAGGTCACATTTAAGTCAGGGGCAGGATCAGAACAAGAAGTTAGACTCCTCTTTCCCCTGGCAAACCTTGTGTGCATACTGCCTCCTCTTCCCCATCCCATCAGGTCACCGATGTGATGGTTTTCCATTCCTCCTTCATTTTTCCTCTTTGAGTGAGTAGGGCTGCCTTGGCTTCCCTTACCTTTGTCTCCTCTGCCAGAGCCAGGCTCTCCTATCTGTATCATCAGTGAGGTGTGCTCTGTTGATCCTCCATAAAACAGGTAGCATCACTGATTTAGCTCTTTGGATTGCGTTGCAGATTATGTTTGAGACCTTCAATGTCCCAGCCATGTATGTGGCTATTCAGGCTGTGCTGTCCCTCTACGCTTCTGGACGCACAACTGGTAAGTGGCTAGGAGGAAGGAGGAGCTTTGATCAGATGAGTACACCACGAGTAAAGGGATTTGATGGTTATAAGCATGTGGACTGTGACAACGGGTGATTCCCTCACCTTTTCAAGACAGGCCTTGGGCCCCATATTACTAGCAGGGCTTTTTCTATGGCTTTCCTCTTCCTTTTCTTTCTTCCCTAAGCCCCTTTTCACCACCCCTCTGCTATCAAACACCCTCTTTCTTCCTTTCAAACAGAAAGCTTAGAAAGTCTCCTCCCACCAAAGCTTCCCTCTACCACACTAGCTAATGACCACACACCATCGGCTGTGCTAACTTTCATCATGCCCAACTGTCCCTCAGGCATTGTGCTGGACTCTGGCGATGGTGTCACCCACAATGTGCCCATCTATGAGGGCTATGCCCTTCCCCATGCCATCATGCGCCTGGACCTGGCTGGCCGAGATCTCACCGACTACCTCATGAAGATCCTGACTGAGCGAGGCTATTCCTTCGTGACCACTGGTGAGGGCTGTGGAGATAAAGCAAAGAAGGTGGAGGGCAGCGTGCTGCCCACACTAACTTACAGGACCACCGGGTATCCAAGAAGCTGATGGAGTGCAGACTTGCCAAAGGCAAGGCCTGACTTTATGCATGGAGCAAATAACACCTTTCATGATATGTGAAATTGCAAAATGGAGTTAGGTGCAGCAGTGCAAACCTGTAATCCCAGCATTCTAGGAGGCTGAGGCAGGAGAATCACAAGTTCCAGTGCAACCTGGACAAATTAAGGCAACTTAGTGACTTAGACAGGCCATGTTTCAAGAAAAGAGGATATAGTTTAATGTGAAGGTACTGCCAATCCCTAAAACCAAAAACAAACAAACAAACAAACAAACAAAAACCTGTTAAATGATTATATTGTTTATTTGAAGAGGTAGTTTCAGTTCTCTAGTATAGTGAACTAGTCTGTTAAGTTAGATGAACATATTTTAATTCCTTCCATTAGCAAAAAGAAAAGAGGATGTTGAGACTGAAGATAGAATGATATGGTGATTGGAAATCTGTGGAGCCATCTAAAATAAGATCTAGACCCCAACTTTGAGCAGCTGTGTGACATTGGACAAGTTAACCTACATTTTTATCTAAAAAATGGGGGTAATCATAGATTCCATCGTTCACAACCATTATGAATATGAAACAAGATAATGCACAGACTAAACATTTAATTCTTGTTAGCTGTTAATACAGACCTAGCAGGCAATGCTGTGTGTGCCTTCAATAAAGCTGGTGCCACTCACTCTCTGTCCACCAGAGGGCACTATGAGGCATGGCTGGGAACGTTAGGTCATCCTTAGCGCTCGGGGCTCCTGCTGCCTGCACACCCCGTTTTGGCATTGTCCAGACGCTCTTGGATTCTGGAGGCTCATTCCAAGCTCCAAGTTTGTGCCTTGACTGACAGTTAAAGTCTCCTTTTGAATTAATTAATTGAATTAATTCCATTCTTGCTCCCCCCCCCCCCCCCCCCACCCCTGCCAAACGACTCCAAAACATTCCAAGGGACTCACATGTAACCAATAGCTTGAAATTTCAGAGTTCAGAAGTCTAGAAGGCATCTGCCTGCCCATTTCTTCCACATTTCCTTCCTGCAGCCCTTGGGACTGAGGGGGTCCTGACCCAGTACCTACCTTTCTCTGGAATGTGACCACTATGGCAAGGGTTTGTGGTACAGTCTACTGGGGCCAGGTAGCCAAAATATATGAGGGCTTTTGAAAACTACAGGGCCTTTGATTCAGCATAAGACTTAAGGAGGCAAGCAGCTCTTTAGTATGTGAGCCATTGTGTCTACTCTGTTTGACAGCCGAACGTGAGATTGTGCGGGACATCAAGGAGAAGCTGTGCTATGTAGCTCTCGACTTTGAAAATGAGATGGCCACTGCTGCATCCTCCTCCTCCCTTGAGAAGAGTTATGAGCTGCCTGATGGGCAGGTGATCACCATTGGGAACGAACGCTTCCGCTGCCCGGAGACCCTCTTCCAGCCCTCATTCATTGGTAGGCCACAGCACCCCTTTCCTGTGAAGGGTGGGGGTCACCCTATCCTCCCACGTCCAGCCAGCCCTTCTGTAAGGGGAGACATGTCAGGGGCCCAAGACCAAAAGCATCTCTAAACCAGGGAAAGGGAAAAGGGCTTACACTGTCAAGATGAGGAGACTTACAGAGGCCGGGAAAGGGGCTTTCTTCCTCAGAAAACACTGTGTTGTAGTCACACCAAAAGGATTCTGAGTGTATGGTGAGAAAATTAAAGATCATGCGTAAGACACAGTGGAGTCACTGAGATGGTGCTGAGTGCCAAGATTTGGGACTGGTGTGGGAATAGAAAAATAAAGAGCTCCGAGTGTGGGCCTGACACCGGTGGCATTGACCTTGGGAGACAGGGTCCCACAGTTGATTACGGAGGCAGGCTTTGGGATGGATAGACCTGGGTTTGAGACTTTGCTGTTCTTCCATGATCTTAAGTCACTTAATCTCCTTAAGCCTCAGTCTTCTCGTGTATAAAAAGAAGGTTGTAATAGTATCTGCATAGTAGGATGGTGGTGAGGATTGCATGAGATATATGTAGAGCCCTCTCCTGGAAAAACAAACATTCAATAATCAGATAATGTTAGTAATTAATCAGCACTGCAAAAGATGAAGGGCCATCTAGAGGTATTTTCCAAAAGATCCACATTAGAAATTAACAAAAAGTTCAGATGAAAAAAAAATGACCAAGATTGAAAAATATGAGTCTTTGTTCAAATGAAACTTACTGTCTGATGACTCAACGCCATCCAGCTTTTGGGAGGGGGAGTGCAGAGGGTAAAAGGGGGCAAAGCAGCAGCCCCAGAGAAACGGGAGAGTTCTCTGTGGCATCAGCTCAGTGTGGGACCTTTTTCAGGGAACTGAAGATTTTGCCCCTCTCTGAACCACACATAGTAGAGTCTATTAAAACAGCAGCCCTAGCATGTGTGGCTCATTGCTCCCATTGCTTGTCTGGCCTTCCATGGTGAGCCTGGGTTTTACCTGCCTCTCAAGGACCATGGCCTGTTTCTCCTCTCCAGGGATGGAATCTGCTGGCATCCACGAGACCACCTACAACAGCATCATGAAGTGTGACATTGACATCAGGAAGGACCTCTATGCTAACAATGTCCTCTCGGGGGGCACCACCATGTACCCGGGCATTGCCGATCGGATGCAGAAAGAGATCACGGCCCTTGCACCCAGCACCATGAAGATCAAGGTACTGTTCAGGGACAGACCCCATGTGATGTACTTCTGAGGCTATATCTTGGTCACATGCATTCATGGATCCTAGGGCTAGCCAGTGTGAAAAAAATCTATACATCTCATACTTTATATAACTCAATCCAATTCATAAGACAAACTGCATTATTTTATACAAAGTTTGATCTATTCTTATGACTTTTGCCTCTCAGCTACTTTCAGCAGCTGCAATCAAAGCCAACACCACCCACCTTATGCTCATATAACTCTAGAACATACATTTTGTTGTTTTTCTTCATCACAAAAATAGCTTATCTCACCTGGAGAACATTTTTTAAAAATCTGGTTAGCCAGACATTTCTGAAGCAGTTTCAATCTTGTAGATTTAATAGCTTGAATTCTTTCATTGCTATGTTGTGACCATATCTCGGGGCCAGGAATTAGAGTTTCTTCTTCATCTCTCTGTCTGGCATCGTTTTTGAGCTAGGTGCTTAAAAGCACAGAATGACCATGCACAACCAGACTCAGGCAGTGCTGGAGTCACCCAGGGCCCTGTGTGGTGTGAACTATGAGTTCCAAGCAAGGGGACTCAGATAAATGGAGATCATGCCTTTGAAAGGAAGCATCCTGTGGTGGGTGACTTCTTGAAGATCCTTATTACTTTCTGAAATCCGAAGGCCACCTGAGATCCTCTGACCCATGTCACAGGAAGCAGAGAAAGGGCAAATTTAGTGCAGTTCACAGAGGAGAGGCAGTCAAACAAGTTCTCTGTTATTTGCACTCCCTTCCCTTTCATGCAAAGAATGTGCGGGTCACAGGAGGGAGTGAGCTAGACTGCACACCTGTCTCTCTCCACCACAGCTCTGGGAAGCCCTGCCCACAAAGACTCTAGGACAGGGGGAGAGAGTGTGTTTTCCAAAGGGCTTGGGTTTCCAGGATGCTGTCTGCACCGCTCATATCCCCTTGCACATTGGAGGGAGGGGT
Organism: Heterocephalus glaber; assembly: GCF_000247695.1. The sequence continues at coordinate 15,244,727 of NW_004624791.1, read as the reverse complement.
GAAGCCAGTGACAGGGCCATTGGACAGCCAGCCTGATTGAGGGTGTGGGACAGGCAGACTGCAGCCAAAGCAGGCAACTGCTAGTTCTCCAAGCTTGACCTCTTGAACAGAAATGTTCGAGAACAGAAATGAAAGTGAAACTTCAGGCCCCAGGATGGTGAGAAGATTAGAGAACCACTAAAAACCTGGTGCTGTAAGATGACACTTAAGAGGAAAATGAAACTGAGAGAAGGGGTCTGTGGAAAATCCCTGCACCATCTGTGTGACTTTTCTGGAAATCTAAAATTATCTGCCTCCCCTGAAATGCTTATTTCTAACACAAAACAAAAGCACCTTGGAGAGTCCAGGGTTGAAACACAACCAGTTGTGACCAGTGACTTACTCTCCTCTCGGCCTCTCTTTCCTCAGATGTAACACGAGAGCAATTTACTGCTCACACTTCAAGGTGGTTATGAGAATTAAGTGAGGTAATACATGCAAAATGCTTAGCAGAGTGCCTGGCACATATTAAGAGCTCAGCAAATGCCAGCCACTTTTATTTAAAAATAAATGCTCAACCAGAGCTTGAGGGTAAACAAAAAGTTAACCCTTTAACCACAGTTTCAGAAACAACTCCCCTGTTAGTCAAATGGCCATTTCTATCCAAGTTTGGCTGGGATTTGGAATTTCTCACCTGCAGCTCTTTTTTGAGTTTGGCAGATGGGTCGGACTTCTCGCCAGAGGCATGGCTTTCTGACCCCAAGTCCCTAACTTAAGAAACATGCCCACACCCTTGCACCCTTGGGTAAGGCCAAGCAAATGGGGAATCCTCCCAGGGGAAGGTCCCTCCCAGCCGGGCACCCAGAGTCCCTCAGCAGCAGACTGCACAGGATCTGAGTGGAATTCCACTCAGTGGCAGCTGACTTTAAGCTGGTAGAAGGACACCTATGTACTAAGTTCTGGCACGATTCACGATTAAAACTTCATTGAAGATGTTGGTACTGGTTTGTCCCTTCCCTTTGCTTCCCTTCCCTTCCCTTAACATGATGCATGCTAAGCTCTGGGGCACAACTCAGAGCCAGAGGACTTGGCAAGGTTCTTGTGTGGAGACCACCATAGGACTGGGGGCTCTCTTTACTCAGATGTGGTACAGGAGGTATGGATGGCTTGGAGTAGATCACATGAAAAAAGCCTAAAAAACAAGTGACCATTGAGGAAACTCTGAACCCAGGGCCTCCTCCCTCCCCATTGTCATCTGTTAGCCAAGAATGTCATCAAAGCACAGCTGGGCCCACCAAGCACAGGCCACAGTAGAGCACACAGCCACTGCCAGATGACACTAATGCCCTTTCTTTCTCCTCCTGACCTACAGATCATTGCCCCTCCAGAGCGCAAGTACTCTGTCTGGATCGGTGGCTCCATCCTGGCCTCTCTGTCCACCTTCCAGCAGATGTGGATAAGCAAGCAGGAGTATGACGAGGCTGGACCCTCTATTGTCCACCGCAAATGTTTCTAAGATACCCCCTGCTCTGTGTGTCTCTAGCACACAACTGTGAATGTTTTGTGGAAGAATGCCAGAACGCCTTCAATTTTTTTTCCAAATAATTCCTAACCAAAGATCTGATTCGTTACCTATGTTTTTTAAAAAAATAAATCTGAAATATTCTACCCCTAATTTCTAGCATTGGCCTCTAATCAACAAACACCCTGCGGATCACCTGTTAGGTTGAACCTGCCTTGCCAGGTTGGCTCCCTCTAGTGGGGAGTGAAGACCTGACACTATTAGGGTGGAGGGTGGATATGTTCCCAGGCAAGGCATGGAATCACATTAACGTGGGAGGCTCCACTTAAATGTTGCAAGTGGGAAGAATTTGGCAATACACAGGGGATTTAAAAAAGATGGATGGGGCTGGAGGTGTAGTTCAGTGGTAGAGCATTTGCTTAGCATGTTTGAGGTTCTGGGTTAGATCTCAAGCACTGAAAAAGGAAGAGAGGGAGGAAGAAGAAAAAGAAACAGAAGGGATTAAAAAGTATCATTGGAAAAACTGAGGAAATTAATACTGACTTTGCAACTTACTGAGTGATTCTTCTACTTCACACACTCATAACCTCAGCATGCTTGGTGAAAACAAAATAAGAATTTTATACATATAGAAAGTTTTATAAGCAATTATGTATTTATTAAAATCATATCTTTTATATTAAACACTTATATATGCATGTGTGACTTTAATATATTTACTATGTATTAAAAGTATGTATTTAAAGAAGCCATTACTTTTAAGTTTATTGATTCTTTTAACATAGATTTTTTTTTTAAATACTGAAAAACACTGCTTCTAAATCTCACTGCATACCTGAACCATAGGTTTCCTTTCTACTGATCAATATTTATTTCTAAAAAGGATACTATGGACATTTTCACACCACAAGGGATGGCAAAGATAATAACACCAGTACAAAAGGTTCTGCACAGATCAGCACTTTTTTGTGAGGCCTATGTGAGGAAAGTATTATTATCAGCCCATTTTGTAGGTAAACAGGCCAAGGTTGTGCCATAAATGTGATTCTATGGGAGAGCTACCAACTTCAACTGTTCTTTTTTCCATCTGACCAGGGAGGTACAAAGAAGTAAAACATTTCCTCCCCTGCCCTTATGAGCCTTAGCCTCTGGGCACTTTTCCATCCCAGCTGGTTAGCTTCCTGGGTAATTCCCTTGCTGGCAGCTGGTTGTCTTTTACCAATATCCAAAGGAATCAGCAGACAGTTGTCCGACTGAGTGAGGAGTGCTCTGTTCATGGTGGGGCATCACTGCAGAGAACCCGGGCCAGGACTTACTGTTTGGTCCAGAACACTCAGTCTTTTCTGGTCCATTAGAGTGAATAATAGAATCTCTAGTCTTCTCAGCTCATTAGGACCACTACCGTCACTAATAAGCGCTGTTATGCACTGGGTGTCTGCTATCACCAACCTCTTTGTAGTAGGATCTCTTATCCTACCACAACCCTATGGATTCGGTGTTGTAACTGTCTTTTACAAATGAGTCACTTGGGCTTTGAGTGGTTTGCAATAGTACCCACTCCAATGGTTCTGGCAGAGAAGATAACAGTTTGTGTCTACCTGAGCTTGATTCCAAGCTCATTCTCTCCAGTTTTAGGCATGCATTTCTCAAAGTACAGGCCATACAGGTCAACCTCATTAGAATTCATGGGAAATGTGCACATTCCTGTCCACACCCAATGCCTGCTGAACTAGAACCTTTGGAGATGAATCCAGGAATTGAATTTTAATCAGATTTTCCTGTAGATTCTTATGCAAATCCAAATGTGAGAATCATTTCAATATGGTTAAAGGAAATTTTCCAGTGGCAAATCCATGCTTATAGAGAAAGGCATTCCATATCCTCTAGATTTAAACTTAAGGATTAGTGTACAGCTACTTGTGACTATATAATAATTTATAGACACATTTTCATAATTTAAGTCACCAACCATTGCTCTCATAGCTACAGGGATTACTTGACATAGAACAGGTTTGTTGTGCTGTGTACTCCACAGTTATCACCAGAGAGTGCACATTCTCTGTTACAGAAATGGGTGCTTGGATTAGTCTCTCAAAGCACTGGAAATATGATGCCTACTGGCAAAAGTCAGGAAAACCAGAATCTTCCCCTGAATGAGTGCCATTGAAATGTCTGTTCCTTGTGAGTCCACCTCTTGCAGAGCCTACACATCTGCCTGTCAGCCACAGGACAAGGATTCCTCCCCTGTTCACGCGACAGCTGGTGACCTGAATGACTGGGCTTTCCCCGGGTGTCAAAGTGCCCTTACTGAGCTTCACAGAGGATACCAGAAGAAGCAAAAGCAATAAGCTACAGGGTTGGCTGCCTTCCCAATCCTGTTCTCCCCCAGCAACAGGACTCTATAAGGGTGGACTCTATAAGCACCTTTCTTCTACGACCACCAGTTTTCCTACAAGAGTCTTTTGTAGCTCCTGAGAATGCCATGAGTTTCTAATTAACATTTCATTCACAACGTGCAGCCTTTGCTATGAGCAAATGCATGGGAAGAAGCATTATTTTTAAAATAACAATTTTTCTATTGTCCATGTGGCATCATTTGAACTGCTAGGAAATTGTCTTTAGTAAAACATCCAACACAAAACAGGCTGGAGAATTTCTTTTGTTTTTCCTTTTTTAAAAATTAATATTTATTGGTACATTTTTGACACACATAATTGCCACATTCATCAAAGGGAATTTGTTCCTGTACATAATATATTTTAGTTCTTTTTTTTCCATTCCCCTCTTTTTCCTTCAACCTCCCATTCACAAAACTTTCCATTGCTTCCCTTCCATTCTTTTTTTAATCCCTATCCCTGGCCTTCACTTCCCCAACCCCTCTCCCTTGTTCCCTTTTCCATTTGAGCATTTTCTTTTTATTTTCCAATATCTATCATCAGTTTTGCTCCTTATTTACCCTTTAGGTTTCTCACACAAGAGAAACAATGCAATATTTAAACATGCATGTCCAGTTTATTTCACTTAAAAGTATGGTCTCAAGGTATATCCATTTACCTAAAAATGCCTTGTTTATCCTTATGTCAGAGTAGTACTCTAATGTATATGAAAACTACACTAAAAAAAAAAAAAGAAAACCACACTTTCTTTATCCATTCATCCATTGATGTGCATCTGGACTGTTTCCAAGATTTAGCTATTATACACTGTGTGGCTGAAACATGGGTCTGCATATATCACTGTGCTATGATGCTTTTAATTTTTTCAGGAAAATGCCTAGAAGGGGAACAGATGGGTCAAATGGAACCTCTAGTTTTAGTTTCTTGAGGAATCTGCACACTGACTACCACGGTGGTTCTACCAATTTACACTCCCACCACCAGTGGAGCAGGGTTCCTTTTTCCCCAGAGCCAGCATTTGTTATTGGTTGATTTCTTGATGACAGAAATTCTTTCTCAAGTGAGGTGGAATCTCAGTGTTGTTTTAATTTACATTTGTTGAATGACCAGTGACATTGAACATTTCTTCATATGTCTATTTGCTATTTGTACTTCTTCATCTTAGAAGTGTCTATTCATTTCAGTTGCCCATTTTTGGTTGGATCTTTAAATTTGAGGGGTCTGATTTTCTTGAGCTCTTTATATATTCTAGATATTATTAGCCCTTTGAGGAATAGCTGGTAAATTTTTTTCCCACTCTGTGGGTTGTCTCATCAATCTGTTGGTGGTTTCTTTTGCTATGTAAAAGCTTTCTAATATGATGTGATCCCAGTTGTTGATGCTTTGCAATATTTCCTGTACAGGGATTTTTCAGAGAGTCTTTGCCTACACCTATGTCTTCAAGTTTTACCTATCCTATCTTCCAGCAGATTAAATGCTTCTGATTCAATATTTAGATCTTTGATCCATTTTGGTTTTGGTTTAATGCATACGGGAGTGAGATACGGGTCTAAGTTTAATCTTCCACATGTGGAGAGCTGGTTTTCCCAGTACCATTTAAAGAGGCTGTCTCTTTGGAGAAGAATTTCTGATGCTAGGAGAATGAGGATATTGGGGCTGACACACACATTCACAAACCACCAGAAGCTGTGGCTATAATTTAACTTATTTTTTTAAAAAAAGATGAGAACAAAACAGGTGTGAGACGTGGCTCTTGGTCAGGGCATGGAAGCCAGCTGTTTTAGTAATGTCTGTTCCCAGGACAGCCAACTCAGTTCTAGTGGTGACTGACGAGCTCTTATTATGAGCCAGGATAGAGAGAGGTATAGAGTAGCAAAAGGAAAGGTTCTGCTTGGCTGGAACTTAAGAGTCCAAGGAAGATGGATATTAGACAAACAGATCACACTGTGAGGATTACAAAAGAAGATATATATGGGGTACTGACTCTAGCCAAGAGCTCTAACCTGAGCTAGGGAATCAAGAGAGGCCGCCCTGAGGAGATACTAGTGCTTAAGCAGTTTTAAAGAGTAAGGGTTAAGTTGGCAACAAACAAATGGAGCGGGGGATTGAGGGAATTGAGGTTGGAAAGGAGCATATATGGGACGTATTGGAACAGAGTCTCAGGGAAGGAAGTGTATTTCACAGATGGAACTGAAGAGAACTTCAAACAACTGGATCACATACAGACTTTAGAAGTGCGACGTACTTGACTACAATTTTCCAGAGTAGCATTTGTAACACTTACTCTGTGAAAGGTCTTGAAATCAGACACCAGTTACAAGTAACGTAGGCCCTTTGGAGTGAAAGTTGGTATTTTTGGTTCATTTCCCTTTCTAACCATTTCATTTTGCAGGTAAATGAAAATTTCCCCCTCATATGTGGGAAGTGAAAATTCAAACTCTAACACCTCTCACTCTACTTTATTTATGGTAGCGAGAGCTACTCTAGAATACTCCACTTGTGGCAATTTCATGCCCCTTAAGGGCTGAAAAGACCATAAATGGCTATTATTGCCTGATTGGGTTTGTGACACATGCTGTCCTCAAGGAAATACTGACCAAATCAGCTCCTATATAACTGTAGTTAGTGAAAGATTTTCCAGAAGCCTAACGCTCATGTGTCCTTAAGTATATTTTTTATGCTTGGAAAAAAATACATAGTATTGTAGACATACCACATAAAAATTTTCATATACTTCTATTTCTTTCCCTCTGCATTTAGTTTTAATCTTTTTTATTTGATTTTTGTTTTTGTTGGCTCAATTGTTCCTTCCCCTCCTTAAATTTTGTTGCATTTCTCTAATGGCCTCAAATCATAACCTCTGGCTTCATTTACAAAATGGCATTAGTTACTTGGGATTTTTATTTAACAGGTTAACTTTATCCTTCAAATTTACAACTAATCCTTGTTCTTGAAAAAAAAGTTTGTGATTTCAGATGAATTTTAGTTATTCTTTCCCCTTATGAAGCATAAACTATTGACTTTAATGGAAAGCAACAATAGTGGGGTTTTTTTAACAATAGTGTTTTAAAGAGCTATTAATTATGGCTCATGTCACTTGTTCTCTCTTCTCTGTTTCTAATCCTACCAGGCAAAAGATTTGACCATCTTTCAGAAATCAAATTACCTTCCTAAACTTGGTGCTTATGGACTTGATAAAAGTCTGAGATTGGAGATACACAACCGTATGAGTGTAAGGAAGGTAAGCTAGTTTTGGAAGCCACAGTCATCAACAACTCTGTTCTATTAACAAAATTTGAAAGAATTAAGGTAATCGTGTATTACTCTGTCAAAAGCACAAGATGCTACTTTTTATATCTATTATGATGATGGCTAAAATTAAACAAGAAAGAAAAGCAGTGTTGGCAAAGATGTGGAGAAACTAGAAATTTGTACACTACTAAAGGGAATAAAAAATGGTTCTGCTACTGTGGAAAATAGGCTGGAGACCCTGAAAGCAGTTAAAAATACATGCCTATAACCCCACACTCTGGGAGGCTGAGATAAGAGGGTAGCAAATTAGAGCCCAGAGCCTTAGCAACATAGAAAAACTCTGTCTCAAAAGAGATAAAATAAGCAAGAGTTGAGAATATAGTTCAATGTTGAACAGGATAAGTTAAACATAGCATTACTATATGACTTTATGATTCCACGCTTAGGTATACATATACCCAAAGGAACTGAAAACAGCTACTCAAATAGGTACTTGTACATGTGCAAATAGTACTTGTACATAGTTAAAATTGAAAAAAGGTAGAAATAGCCCAAGTGTGCACCAGTGGATGAGAAGATAAACACTGCATAGGATGTACATACAATGGAATATTAGCCCTAAAAAACAATGAAGTATTAATATATGCTACAATGTGGATGAAACTTCAAAATGTTATCCTAGGGAAGGAAGAGGTATAAAATGATCAAGATACAATGTATATACATACCAATTTTCCAAAATGAATAGAATTATTATGTATTACAACACATATCAATAAAAACTTTTAAAATTGCCTAGTAAAAAATGTTATGCTAAGCAACAGAAGCCAGAGAAAGTATTTCTCATATTATATGAAACTGTTTATATGAAATATCCAGAATATATAAATTTATAGAGTCAGAATGCAAACTGCTGGTTGGTAGAGACTGGAGATGGAGTGGGGAACAGAGAGAAACTGCTTAATGGGTTGAGTTTTTAAGTGATGGAAATGTTTCAGCACTAGATAGAAGTAATGATTATACAACACTAAATATAGTAAATGCCACTGAATTGGGCACTTTAAAATGGTTAATTTCATGGTATGTGAACAAACCTTCCTTTTCTTTTCCCTTTTCTTCCTTCCTTCCCTTTCCTCTTTTTTCCTCTTCCTTCTTCTTTTTTTTTCTTTCTTTCCTCTCTCTCTCTCTTTCTCCTTCTTTCTTTCTTTTTCTTCTGGGATCAAACCCAGGGTCTCACGCATGTTAAGTTCTGACATTGAGCTATACCTCTAGCCCTAATGAATTATTTTTGAAAAATAAAAAATAATGTATTGCCCTGGAAAGAACTTCTGAAGTACAAAAGTTTATTGTTGAAAGAAACTTATGGAATCAGTTAATTAATATACCTCATTTCTGTAGGTAAGGAAACTAAATTGCCAAACAGTGATATGATGTGCTAGTGGCCTTCCAGGCAAGGAATAGAGCAAATGTCTCTTTTACTAGTTTGTTATGTTTTCCTTATTCATCAGCTTTTATGTCAGAAAGCAACATAATAGAGCTTGCATTTCAACAGTCTGTAAATACTTTTTCTTCTGGAAAAAGTGTAGAGAAGAAATTTTAGTACATCCCATTAGTACATTTGGGACCCACCTGGACAGTGATAAATATGAATAAACAATTTTAATTTTTCATTGTCAACTTTTATTTGCCTGAGTAAGATGTATGAGTAATCCTTCTTGATGGAGAAAAAAGATTTAACTATCTTCATTTGGTTTTAGAACAGCTTGTGGTCTAGATGATTCCAAGGCATTTACTTCAAATAAAATTAAATAAAGTCAGTCTGTATTACTTATTTTACCTTCTCTCCCTCAGGCTCCTTCTCTGTTTTTTCTCTTTCAACTTCTAAATCTTCACATCCCACCCCACCTCTAAATTCTGGCAAGCCACAGTGATGGATCATAGGATTATAATAAGCATCTTCCATAAACTAATGTTCCTTCCCTTGGATTTCATCTTTTCCTTTTTTCAGCTCCTTCTTAGTTTTTAAACATATACAGAAATATGGATTTTATTAAACTCCTTTAAACAAAATTTAAAATATTACCATAATAAATCATTATTAATATATACTGCTGTAATAAAAAAAAAACACCTTTTTCCCGAGAGGTTTATTTTCCCAGGAGTTGGAATCTAATACCTAGTCTGACTTAATGAATTAGGAATTTTTTCTGAAAGTTACCTCTTCAATGAGAAATTTCTTAAATCTACTTGAAGACATTTTAATACTAAATCAGAGATAATATGATGACAGTCATCTGAATGGTACTTGTAAATATAATTACCATGGGTTCTAAGGAGATGTACAGCAAAAGCTCCATAGGGGACTGAAAGGAGATTTAAAAAAAAAACAAAAGTAGCTTTTCAGCACTTGCCTTACTGTGGTCTGTATATCCGGGTCCTCCTTTCCCTCCAATTCACATATCAAAACCCTAACCCCTAATGTAATGTATTTTTGGAGTGAGGCCTTTGGGAAGTAATCATGTCATGAGGGTGGAACCCTTACAATGGGATTAGTAATCACCATTTCTAAGTAGAGATGAAAGAGAGATGATCTCCCTGCCACATGAGGACAGAGCAGGAAGGCAGTCTGCAAACTAGGAAGAGGGTCCTCCCCTGGACCCTGACCATGCTGGCACTGTGCTCTCCAATGTTAGAACACCAGAATTGTCAGACATCAATATTTTTATTGTTCAAGCCACTCAGTCTATGGTATTGCATTACAATAGTCTGAACTAAGACATGCCTTTTTATAACTTTTTTAAATGTCTTTTTTGGATACCAATATGGTGACTAAGAGCCATTAACTATCGTTTTTTTTCCAAAAGCCCCCAGGCAAATAAACATGTTTTAATGAAAGGTCAAGGTACTAGAAAAGTTAACACGTTTCTTAAAGTAATAGAGAAGAGTTCTTTACACAGTGGGTGTCTTCACAGTAATTTTTCTAAGAAGAACTAAGAGCTAAAAGTTTACCTTTATTTCTTACTCATTGCCAAATACACGGCATTTCTCAAGTATCCTCTACACGGAAGACATTCTCTTGCCAGATCAATTGCAAGACATGCTGGAAGAGAAACATCTGCTTTCCACATCTGGGACCACTTTGCTGGTTTTGCAACAGAAGCCTCAACTAAAGTCAAACCGTTGTAATAACACTGTCCTGGGCTCCATTACTGTGGCTGCAGCATGGAATGAAGTCTGGGGAAAAGGTGAACTAATACTAGGATGTGGTCTCAAATTAAAGGACTATTTTCCAAAAGCAAAACCCTACTAAGAAGAAACCAGGAACAATTTCAGTAGCTGAAAATAATCCACGAACATTTTGATTTGCTCTTCCACAACAGACACTGTCTATGAAGACAAAAGTGATCTCTGCCCCCCCCCATAATAACAAAGAAAGCCACTTCCCATTGTTTTGAGAGGAAAGAAAAACAAATGCTCTCCGTGAATATTTATTAAATACTGTATTTATTTACTAGGGCTGCTGTAACAAAATACCATGGAGTGATTGGCTTAAACAAGAGAAATACATTTTCTCATAGTTCCAGAAGCTAGACGTCCAAGACCAACTTGTGGATGGGGCTGGTTTCTTCTGAGGCCCCTCTCCTTAGCTTGTAGATGGCCATTTTATTCCTGTGCCTTTACCTCAACTTCTCTCTGTGTGTGTGTGTGTTGGGGGGGGGGCGGTTCTAGTCTCTCTCACAAGGAAATCAAGCATTCTGAATTACGGTGCCCCCAGTGGCCTCACTTTAGTGTAATTACCTCTTTAAAGATGCCATCTGCAGATGCAGTCACATTCTAAGGCATGTTGGGTTAAGGACCTCAACATTACATTCTAGGTGACAGGCTCTGTGTACAATACACAGACTAGCACTAGAATCCAAAGAAATTTAAGCTAAATTGGTTCAGCTTTCTACAAAAACACAAATCTGAAAATTCATGGAAAATTTTGGCAAATCTGATTTTTTTGCCTTGGAAGGTGAAACATGAGGCCATGGAACTGATTTCCACTCAAAAGAGGAGGTGATACTGCTGCTGGGAAGGGGCTCTTCTGAAGGAAGTTCACTCAAAAAGCACAGGTGTCAGGTGACCAGCCACATGGACACATGTGACTCTACTTCCTGGCCAACTTCAGTGGCATGTCCGTGTTCCTCTTGGTTCTTCTTTCAGACACAGAGCCTTGGAGACTCATTCTGCTGGACAGTTTAGGTCACTGGTTTGCAGCTTCCAAAAATCTAGCTCTGTGACAAGTTCTTCTGGGAAGTCTGGTTAATTGGGTTTTTACCTGGCAATAAGAAAATCATAGCCCCTTCCAAAAGAACTTTTCAAGCTTCACCTTAGTTCTAAACCTTTGACTCTTCTTGGAAGGAACTATAAGTGTCAAGAATTCCTCCTTTGTTTAGGGGGATACAATATAACTTTTTAATAAAAAACGGGTTCTCTTCTAATTTGTCATTCAAAGGAGCCCAATAGGCTTTGCATACTCACAACTTCTCTTTCTGTTCTCTTTGGAAATCTGAGAAGCTAAATGTTCTTAGCTTTCAACTGACTCCTTTCTCTCTCTAGCCATCATTCAATAGCCATAGTTTCTCATCCAACATTATTATATATGTTCTATTACTATATCATTGAATTCTATACAGAAGATACCATTTACTTCTCACCTATCCCTTGTCCCGACAGTTATTTTCACTAGAATAAACCACATAAATCTTTTTCTTTGCTCAAGTATATAAAGTGTCCCTTAGTGCTTATAAATTGAGGACAGTACACTCAGGAACAGTGAGGGAGTCTTGCAGAGTTAAGTTGCCCTTATCTAGTGACGCCCATAGACTCAAGGGCCCATGCACAGGACTAGCTAAATTCTTCTAAAGTCTTAGATCTAAACTTTCCAAGGCTACAAGTTCATAAAACAAAAATACGTCACTGATCTGCCCATAGTAGTTTCTTCATGAATGAAAATGAGCTGAATTTCGGTGGCATGGCGCCAGTACTGAAGAATAAATAAGTGGGGAGGATGTTAACTCATCCAAGCACAGAGCACAGAAAACACCCGTGCCTGGAACCAGAAATCACTGAACTAAAAAGTGAGTGCTAAGTCAGGTATGATACACACCTGTAATCTCTGATAGCCCAGCCTGGGCAGTTAGCAATTAGAGACCCCAACTCAAAAATTTTTTGAAAATGGGGGATGTAGCTCAGCATTGCAAGTGTTATTTCTGAATTTTTTGTTCTTTCTTGGCTAATAATTATCATTTATTTTCTATGCCTCTTTTCTCCTCCCTGTCTCCTCTGTGGCCATTCATGGTAACAGGTCTTTTATCTAAGCTACTTTTTATTCCTCTCTCAAACTTCTCTGCCTTCAGATTTCCAAATCAAGCTGATGAATCCTATGCTTTTCCATTGCCCTCTGACACCTGATCCCTGACCCGAAGCCTGTTGTTCTGGGATCTCACACCCGTTCCCTGCAGATGAGACTTTCTGAGCCTTGGATTTGGTAACACTCAGGACACAGGGTGAGCTCTGTGAGCTGCAGCCATGTTTCTCCTCAAACGTGGAAGCTCTGCCTTCCTTGCCTTGGGGTAAGGGGGTTTTCCTTAGAGACTACCTTAGGAAATTTGTTTGGTATTATATTTTACATAATTTTTTTCAAATATAGCAAAAATCTAAAGATCTGAAAACCAGAAATACTCTTGTCTGCAACATAATTTATTATCTGGTGATAGTATTTAGATACATTAGTAGGCCTTGATTTAACACCAGGTGACCTCTCTTGAGACAAAGCAACTGAAAAAGAAAACTTCAAAATGTGCAAAAGCAATAAATATCAAACTTTCTGACCTAAAAGGTATAAATATAAAATATCAGTCACTTCTGGAAACATCTTAAGGATATCTGGCAACCACATGTTCATAGGCAGGTGACTGGTGATGGCAGTGCCTCTATTCAGAGCGTATCACCTCAGATCCAGCACAGTTATCTTCATGTCTTTTACCAACACGTGTTTGCATATCTAGGAAAGAAAAATAGCAGCTTTACATTGTAATGTTTAACATACGATTCTCATTAAGGAAGGAGTGTGGGTTTCCTAATTTAGGAATTTTCCCAGTTTAAACAATATTCCCAACCAGAACGAATACACTTATGTTTATTCATTTTCAAAAACAAAAAAATTATTTGCAGAAGCTGTCAAGTAATTTCCACTTTAAATAAATTTTGACTTCAAAATAATGTTTCAGTTCACAGAACCCTTAAGCAAATAATTAGAAAGAAAAGATGTAATCAAATAGTGCTTCTTTAAGGCTGTATAAAGCTAATCAAAAAGCATGGTTATAATCCAGGCATGGTGGCCTTTTATCCCAGCACTCTGGGAGGCTGAGGCAGGAGGATCACAATTTCAAGCCTAGCCTGAGCAATTTAGTTGGTCAAGACTTAGCAAGATGCTGTCTCAAAAGAAAAAGAAAAATTCAAAAAGCCCTGAGCTCAGTCTGAAGACCCTGGGTTCAATTTCCAGTATCATAAAAATAAATAAATAAAAATGAGAGAGAGAGTAATTAGTTTCCACTATGAAAAAAATTATTTTAGCCAAATCAAGCAGAATTGATGAAACTTTTACTATTAGGTTCTCTAATAATTGTATGCCTATTTGAACTCTCAAGAAAACATTGTTTAAGCATCATGCAAATACATAAATGGATAGGTAACTTTATGTATGATCAGCTCTACTACAGAGATCCTGCCATCTCCTTGCAAATTAAATAATAGAGAAGTCAGAGATTACAAAGACTGATAGTCTGAACTAATACTCCAAAATAAGCTGTTCAGTTTTTTATCCCACCATAGACGGCTGCCATTTTTCTCCTTTGAAAAAGAGCCAAGTGGGGGAGGGGTGAATGAATATCTGCAAAATAGCCTCACGGTCTACTCACACTGAACAGCCGGGGGTCCTTGGTGTGAGGATGGAAGCCCTTATTTTTACAAGCGGAAACCTCGAGCATGCCAGCATTAGTGAGCCTGAAGATGCCAGTGCTACATTTTAGGGTTAAAAAAGGGAATAAAAGTACAGATTACTTGTAACTCCCAGGTGCTTTATCTGAACAACACAAGCATAATGCACATATTCCCCAAATGTGACCAAGGAAGAAAACAAAAACGAGGAATTCCACGGTGATTTTTTTTCAAACTACTCTTTCCCTGACTGGTCCAGAAGACAGAACTTCAGGGGGAGGTACCTGCAGGACCATAATGGGGACAGAAAGCTTTGCTGCTGTGTGAGATCATAGAAAAGTTTGACAACCTCCACCACCACTGATGAAATTATAGGACACAAATATTATTGACTTTTCTAATAATGATAGTGCTATTCATAGCAACAGAAAATATTTACTGAGTACTTGCTATGGGACCAGGAAGTATGCTAAGCACGTTACATAGACTGTCACCTCATCTCATCTTCATTTCAACTCAGGATGCACAGGGACAAGGGATGAAGAAACCGAGGCTCACAGTGGTCAGGCATCCTACGACTTGGTGCGACCAGGATTCCAAATGTGTCTGACTCCTATGGTTGTAATTATTCTATAATAAACTTGGTCTCCCAAAATGAGGGCAGTTCTGGAGGTAATTAAGCTAAGGCTGGGAAATTTCTTATAATAAAATGTAATGTGGTAGAAACAAGATCTCAAAAATCAAGCTGGCCATGGTGGCACACACTGTAATCCCAGCACTTTGGGAGGCTGACGCAGAAGGATTGCAAGTTTGAGTCCTATATGGACAACTTAGTGGGACTCTGTCTCAAAATTTTAAAAGTGGGAGTGGGATAAAAAGAGCCAAGGCTCTAGCTCAGTATAAAGGGCTTAGGTTCAATTTCCAGTCCAAAAACCAAAATCTCAAACAGCAAACAGGGACAATAACATCCCTCTTAAATGTTATCCATTTTGCAGCCACACTAGAAATATTGCCACTGACAGGACCTCAAAAACAAGTCTTCAGAGGTGCAGATGCACAGACGCTGGGACTGCCATGTCTTCTTCGAAGTCCACCATGTGCCCACCTACCCTAGGGCCACGACCTGCTGTGTGGACAGACATGGACTCGGAGTCCCCCAAAGCTGTCATTGGATGCCCTCCAGGGTCACACTTACTCTTTATGCTTTGGGGAACAAACAATGGCAACAGCTTCCGGCAACATGAGCTGATAGGAACAGTGTGTGTGGAGATCCACGCTGGACAGGAACGCCGTTTGGGTGGGATGTGTCTGTAACAAGAGAAAAGGATGATCGCTAGGGTAGCTGACGCTTAGCCAAGGCCACAGCCTATTCAAAGAGAAAATTCTGTTTGTTCACATTTTTCTTTTTTATGCTCATTAATTAAATAAAGATTTTACACAGTGTTTTGCTGACATAATCCTTCAAAACATGCATTCCAAAGATTTTCTCATTTGGAATAAATATTCCAAATACCCAGTGTCGTGTCTTTTCTTCTTACTGGAAAAAAAAAGAGCTGGAATCTGGGCATGGTGGTACACATCTATAATCCTAGCACTTAGCGAGACTTGGTCTCAAAAATATAAAATTACCAAAAAACTAATAAAAAGGGCTGGAGATGTAGCTCAGTGTGAAGGCCCTAAGCTCAATCCACTGTATTGGCCCAAAAAAGCTGGAAATCATTTGCCAAAGGTTTGAAATACATTCTCATTTCATCATCACAACTCATCCACAAATATTTATTGTAGGGTCTCAATTTCACATGAGACTCAGAAAGGTGAAGCAAGCAGGTTCACAGTTGGTAAGGAGCAGAGGTTTCTATGACTGGAGACCCTGAAATGCTTACATACAAAACCATAGACACGAAATCTTTCTCTACGTATCCCACGTTACTGTGCATTGTCCTCTGGATCACTGTTCCCTATGAAAAGGAGGATGGGAGTCCCTCGGTTGTTAAGGATGTTTGGGACTCATCATGCACAGCAACTGAATACTCACACGATGAGAACGAAGAGGAGAATATACATCCAAAAAAATCTTCCAAGTTTCTGGCTATATACAAACTTATTTTTATAAGAGACAAATCAGAGCTTCATATTTGAATATGAAAAAATACATGCTTATATAATGATTAAAGATTCACAATAAAACCTAATGACTCAAAAAAAAAAAAAAAAGAACATGACTATTTAAATCATGAAATAAAGGTCTTTGGTACACACTAGCTGGGTTCTGGCTCTATGACTCACTTATAAGGCATGGTGAGGATGACCAAACCACTTCTTGTCCATTTTGTCATTTGTAAAATGGATAATAATCATTTTCTTCATGGAAGGATATGAACACGAAATGGAACAATCCATGTAAAATTCTTACACCAGGGTCTAGCATGTAGAAAGGAACCAAAGTGGTTTGCTGTCATTACTGAGTTATTTTAATGTTATCATTTACTAAAGGGCATATACTCATAGGAACAGCTTAATGTCTTTTTTCTTTCTTTTTTTTTGTACCAGAGATCGAACTCAGGACCTTGCGCTTGCAAGGCAGGTGTGGTGCCGCTGAGCTAAATCCCTGGCCAGCTTAATGTCTTTATACGCACCAGGGTATGTTACAGAAATGAAAGATTTTTCAAACTCTTCCTACCTATTTAGCAGAATGAAAGCAAAATCATCTGGTTGTATGCACAAAGGTGTTCTACAAGGAATGTCACTCTTAGCCTATACAGAACTAGAGTAACAGAGGAATGGAAATTATCCCAACATTCTCCATGTGTAGCTGATCCCACTCTAACTGAGCTACCTTCCTTGCCCTATTCTCACTTTAAAAATCCAAATATTTACTAGGAGTATGAATGGAGGCTCTGACAGCTTGTTACCTCATCAGGCATATTTTCTTTGAGTAAATTAGAATTTTCTATGCTTTGGTGAGGAAGTAAAATTTGTTCAAAGGAACTTCTGTGACAGGAGGCAGCAAGCAGACTGTCAAACAGACAAATCACCCTAGGAGTCAATTTATTTCCAGACTAAATATACATCACATGACCATCTGAGCCCTCCATTTTCACCAATTCTATTCTGAGGAGGCCATCTCTCCCCTGGAAGAACGGTGTTCCCATTCCCTGACTCAATGGAAATAAAAGTGATGGTGATGATGATGATGATAAGAGGAGCAGATGCCATTTATTGCAATTGAATAACCTACCAGGTACCGAACTAATCACTTTCTATGAATTATATCACTGAATTCTCACAAAAAGATGAGATCAGTGCTGTTTTCATCTCCATTTTACAGATGAGTAAACTGAGGTAAACAGAAGAGTAAGTAACTCACTGAAGTTCACACAGCTAGTCAAACCACGAAGTCTAAATTCAAATTCAGGTCTGTCTGATTCTGATTCAGCCTTTCCTTCCTATTAATAATTCACATTTTTAAAATAAGTTAGTTCTAGAATTTGTTGCTCTTATTATGCTCTATAAAAATCACCACAAAAGTCATTAAAACCACTGATGTTTAGAAATGTAACACATCTGTATCTTCATGTAACCACAACAATTTGATACAATTGGATAAATGTAAAAAATAAAGTTCTGTAATTCTAGAACTGTGCCAAATTCATAATTTAAACAACTTAGATTCATTACTACATACAATAAATACTGGGAAGTTCATAGGAAAAATGTTTGTTTTTAATTTGTGAATATTTTGTATGATAAACTAGCACTGGCTTGTTAATACAAGTGTGTAATTTAAAGAACTATAATTTTCAGTTTGTTGCAATTTATTTGCTATAATTTGTTTTGAGTTAAAATATACTCTTGTTACAAAATTATATCAAGCTAAATAATGGCTTTTAAATGAGCAATTTCCAAGTGAACAGTAACTCCTGTTATTTACTGTTAAGTAAAGCAGATAGATACATGGCAAGGTTTTGCAAACTCCTTATTATAAATAAATTCTTGCATGTGAGAAGTAGATTATACTTCTCAAAGGGTTTTCACATCTGGTATCTTGTTTACTGCTCACATAAATTCAGTGAGGAGAGAGTGCATTCACTGGCCTCATGCAATCAATGATAAAACTTGGAAATGAGGGGAGGAGTCCTGACTAAGGGCACATAGTGATTTACAGGTGGAGCAAAATAAAGTCTCCTCAAGCTTCCTATATTAGTACTAAATACTTGACAAGTGTATGGGGGATGCATGTATGTTGATGCCCCTACCAGTACTTTTCTATAAAATACAAAATGATCACTGATTTTTCAGGGGCTCTCAGAGGTGCCAAGGATGTGCTCTGAAAATCTTCTTGGTCAGCATTCCATGCCAGTGGATGGATTGCACCTACCTGCTCTGATTTGAATGATGATGTTCCCTCCACAATTCATATCAAAGATTAATTTCCAATGCAACAGTATTAAGAAATGTGGCCTTGGGAAGTGAATATTAGCACCTCATAAAACATCTTGGGATTGAAGGAAGGTGCTTTCTTGCCCTTGCCTTTTACAATATGAGGACAGCATCAAAGCAACACCTTGGAAGCAGAGATCAGCTCTCCCAGATAGCAATTCTAGGGTCTTGCTCTTGGTCTTCCCAGCCCCCAAATACTGTAAGAAAGAATTTCTTTTAAAAAATTACCTAGTCGCAAATATTTTGTTATAGCAGCATAAATGGACTAAGACATTACCCCAGGTCCTGATATATAAGGCTGAATGGAAAAGTTGTCTATTATATGGATTGAATAGGAAAGAGTATCATTACCAATAGCAAGAGTTACAATTTTTCTCAATTTGTAGCCTAGAAAAATAGGCTAAATATCACTGGCATTTTCTCATTTAATATCCTCTATCATATGAAATCACAATAATTATGATCTTTATTTTATGAATGATAAAGCTGATGCTCAGGTTGGTTGAGTGATTTGCCAGTGTTCCTACAGCAAATTCTTAACAAGCTGAGATTTATACAACTATTTGATTTTTAAGCCCCTTTCTGGTCCTATCATGGCCTGGTAGAGGTCAGAACCCAATATTCTTGGCCCTATCCATTTGCCCAAGTCCATGGCTCTTAATACATTAATATATATACCCTTGGGCCATTGGAGTGGTGCTGTGGAATGTATGAACCCTATTTGATATATATGGGGAAAAAATAAGAACCAAAATATATTATGTAAAGGTACAAATTCCCAATCATGAATGTCAGCATATTGTATACCTAAAATGCACCATTAAAATTAATGGAAAACAAAGCTGTTTTAAAGAACAAATTTTGAAGTCATCTAGTTTAGACACATAGAAAAAGGAAAGAGAATATCATAACCATCTATCAAGTCAGTTTTTTAAAAACCTGGCTAACCACACTAGACTATGCAAAATCATCAGAAAAAGTCATCTAACTTTCAAACGTTACACTGTCTTTATCAGCTTGAGGTGGTACCAAAAATGCTTATGATGCTCCTCAAATCCAAATTTGACAGGTTTAGCCACAGCCTAACAATGAAGAAAAAGCTTGAATATGAGGACATGTGTTATACTGGAAAAAATTTAAAGTCTATTGAAATTAAGCTGAATTTCTTGCAGAGGAAAATAACAGACTGCACAAAAATAAAGTGGACTTAAAAGGCCAAACATACATGGATCCATCCCAAAGAGAGGAGACCGTGTTGATCCTGAACACTGAATAATTCCTCTACGTTCTCCACGTCACAATAGTCTGGTCCTGCAGACTGCTTTGGCACGATCACGTGGGTAATAGTAAATTCATTATGTGTCTAGAAAACAATTTTAAAAAGAATAACAGGCACAAGACGAAAGAATCTGAATAGGATATGTGATGCTTTGCTATTGGAGGGCACCCTACCATTTGCACCACCCCGACCCCACCACAATGCAAAACAAAAGTCCCATATATAAAAACAGATTCTCTGTGAAAGACATAGTCTGTTGTTTAGAGCTTGAAACACATTTTCACAGCAGAAAGTATATCATAGATAGCAATTAGCATCCTGAGGGACAAGGAGTCCATGGAAGTTTAGTTAATAAATAATGTCTTCACATATTAGATCTATAACAAAAAGTGAGAACAAAACCAAGGTGGGTTTATCTGGAAGAAAAGATACCACCTACATAATCTGTTGTGTCACTGAGGGGTACCTCTAAGAATTGTGGAGGTTGATGATCATTTTTAAAAAAATTAATCATGTTTTATTTGCCTTAAAGACTTAGGACTTTCTTCTAATAAACTAGGCTTTGCCATAATTTTGACAATGTTTTGACTTTCACAATTACACAAAGAGAAAAGCAAATTACCCCTCTCTGGTAAAAGATAAAGGTTGAAAAGAAGAGGCTCCTGAGGTGGTGATGTGATGCTCTGTCTTCCCTGGCACAGGCTGGCCTCTCCATCCCTACACAGTACCATCCTCTCTAGCAGTAAGGCCATCTGGCAAGTTGGACACTATTGCTTCAGCCGTGATTGCAAACCTTTCTCCCACCCTCCCCAGACAAGGGCAGGTTTCCATGATACCCTGCACTTCCAATGAGAGAACTGAGCCCCACTTCCTCGCTCTTCATAAGCATCTTGTAAGCTTCATGTGGCAGAGACTGGGGCTGTTCCAGGCCACTGGATGCCTAGCAAGGTGCTGGCATATCCAGATATTCATTAAATGTTTGTCTGATGAATGAATAATGAATCAATGAATCCACCAACCAAATTAAATAAAACATATGAGAGGGATGAAGAGGCATCAGGCCCTAAAGGGTGAAAAAGGTGACTAGGGAGGAGATGACAGGTCATTCTGTTCTTGTCACTGGTGGTTTCTTCTCTTGGAGTAAAAATGATGATGAAACACTGAAATTCAGCAGGAGAATGTATGAAAATAAAACATAGTGTTCATACTAAATGTTAAAGCCTGAAAATGTGCCTGGACCCAGAAATATAAACTGATACTTATAAGGGGCTATGAAAGGACACTTCAAAAGACATTCTTCATCTTTATTGCAAGAGGAAATTAAATGGGTCCTCTCTCATTAATCTCCTTCTATTCTGACATTGTCTTCTATCACATACTTCTGGCAACATCTTTCATGAATATGGCCAGTAATTACAGACTTTAGTTTGCTGAAACTATTACTTTAAACTTTAAGAAAACAAGAAAACTCTAATTTCATTCTACATGTATCTGAAAAAGGATGGCAAAGACTTTGTTTCCATTTTTTCCTTTTCTCATATTTTTTTCTTTTCCCTTCTTTCCTTTCCCCTACCCTTCCCACTTCCCTTACTCCTTTAGACCTTTTGGGCAGGGATACAGGGAAAAACTAAGAACCAAGATACATTATGTAAAGGTATAAGATCCAATGATGAGTGTAACTGTATGTATACCTAAAATGTACCAATAAACTTAATTTTTAAAAAAGGATGGCAAGATATCTGCCACAGGTAAGAACAGGTAGAAAGTTAATGATAAGAAAGTGTGTGAGACCAGGAATTGCCGTGAAATTTGATTTAGCAACCAAAGTGAATTTGTAAATCTGAAGACTTGTAATCTACCATTTTTTCTAAACGAAGATTTAATTTATAGCTTGATTCCTTAAAACAAGCTTTGATAGTGCCTCTGAAATTTTACAATTCATTTTCTAGAGACATATTCCATGAACAATGACAGTAGATTTATGAAATTAATGTATGTATAGTAAATTTCATAATATTTACAACTCTTAGCAGGCTTTTTATTCTGCTGTGCTAATCACAAGAAAGCTAATACTATTGAAAGCATCTTGTGCAGAGAGATTGGAATAAAAGACCATACCAGTTTCCCACAGAGTATTCCACAAGTTTCTATTCCTCTTACTGTGTTGGATTCGGCCAGCAGCAAGAATCTGTGGCAAAGATCTCTTGGTAAAACCACACATCTCAATCCTTCAACCACCAAATCTAAGGCACAGAAAAAGGAGAAATCCTATATCCTGTCCTTTAAAATTATTTTTTTGAGTGTAACTGTAGTTATATATACAATTCAAAAATGAAATTACCACCTGTGTAATTTTCTGTATTTTGTTTTAAAATTCTTAAAAACAAACATTGACTAAAAAGAAAATAAATATATGTGTAAATAACTTTATAAACAAAGGGGTAAATTGTAAGCATTTTTACATATTTGTGGCCTGGAACAATTATTTCCATGTATGTGTGTATTTTCTTTTGGTGCACAGCAAATACACCATTGAATGCAGAGGCTGCATAGAATACATTTCGCCTCCTATAAGACACAGAGCAAATATTTTTCATTATATTTACTATGTGTTACTTGTATTCAGTGAAAATTAGTGATCAGCAAGCAAAAGCAAACTTTAGGAAATAACTAGCAGAAAAGTAGTTTATAAAATGGGTGCCTATCATTATTACTCTTTTAAAATAATTAGGCATACATATTCCATCTGATAGTGTCTCCCAGAAGGAATTCTTTATTTGATTCCGGGTACTTGCCAGTACAGTGCTTACAGGGTTAACCAGCACTAATTGGTGGCAGAAATATGTACTCCATTTGGAGGTTAACTATAAATATGCAGGAGATCCTCTCCATTCATGAATAATGCTAAACATATGAGCACAAACACTTTGTGGTTGAGCAAAAGTCTGGACAATTTTTTCTGTATCTTCTTTTCTCTATGCATTAGTGTTTACCTCTAAGATTTATGAGTTTCTTAGTTAAAATACACAGAAGAAAATGAATGCTAGGAATTCTCATTTACAATCTGTATTCAATGAAAAAAGACATTCCCATTTGTTATAGAGTCACTTTATCTTCAGGTGAGTCATGTTTCCTGAATTTCAAAGTTATATATAGTAAAAGCTATAGAACACAGACAAGTTAGTTCTGCCATTCATGCCACTGAATGGAAGAGTCCTACTACAGTTAGTAAGGAAATGAACAGAACCTCGTAGATGCTGCAGGGAGATGGTTCCATTAGAGGACCCTCAGCATCTTGAAAGGTGCATGACATCACTTACTCTGCACAGCACTTAGAGTAGCAGCTGGCTTTAAGGCCCTGTTTACAGGAGGTGAATGGCTAGCATAATTGGTTGCTTCACTTTTGTTAGGTTGATCTGCAAATACATTCAGCAAGGAATTGTTTTGGTGTGCGGAAAAGCAGGAGAGAGCCTTCCCATCAGTCTGCTCCGATAATGCTGGAGTCTCCTGACTTCGCATCTGGCCTCGGGCTAACTCTTGCTTCTTGAGTTGATCTTCGAAAAATAGAAACTGCTCCGTTTCTAGCTGCTGCTGGCGCATCTGAGCAATCCGCTTCCTTTCTGCGTCTATCAGTCTCTGATGCTCCAGTTTTTTGAGAATTTCAGCTTTATATTTGTTCTAAAAAATGCAGTTGCCAGAAGAAAGGGTTAATTTCCAAGGCAAAAACATCAAACTGGGGTTACACACTTTCCACTTTCTAGCAGACAGAGACAGCAGGAGACTGATATGTCCAAAGGAACACTCACGAAACCATGAGGAAAACACGTCACAGTGGAAGTCCCTTAATCTGACTGAGACAGCAGTTCAAAATCCTCTCATTCTTTACCAGAGATAGAGTATGACAATCAGGTTCCTCCCTATTCTCCGTACTTCTAAATAATGGAAAATCAAGGTCAGGGGTGTCTGCTCACCCTGAATAGCCAGAAGATGGAATAAAATGTCTTTCCCCAAGACTGCACTGCCACATCTAGTCACCAGTGGCCACATGTGGCTATACAGACTTAAATTAATAAAAATTAATTTGATGCCTCAATCATACCAGTCACATTTTCAGTACCCAACAGCCACATGTGGCTGCTGGCTACCATACTGGAAAGTGTCAAATAGAACATGTTCATCATCGCAGTAAATTCTGTTGCATAGAGCTGACCCAGAACTTTCAGCATTTGATTTTAAGATTCATTCTCTGCTAGAACTTTAAGGAGGAGGAGAGTCACAAAGAAATAATTCTTAACATGTGTTCTAACTGGTTCTATTAGAATTTATCAGGAATTTTGTTTAAAATGCAGAATCCCAAGCTCCTCAGTCTCAACAAAATATCCAGACATCATTAGATCAGAGAATAAAAAATTTTAATAAGCTTCCCAAATGGTATTGCTGGAAACTAGACTTGGGGAGCTAATGTAAGGTGGAGGTCGTGAAGGGACATAGCTTAGATTCTGCATTACTAACAAGAGTCTGGGGGACAAAGGTACTGCTGATAGCCAGGGCTTACAGGCAGGTCTGTTTATCTGTCCTACGTGTGGCTGCTGCCACTCTACCCTCACAGACTTCTACATAGGACACTAGTGTGCTTGGCAAGGCAATCTGTGTCACTTAAGGCAAAAGGTGGCACAGCTGCTGAGCCTGCCCCCCACCCAGGGATATCCTCCAGCAGAACAATGTCTGCCTTGTTGAGTGTGGACGACCCAAACTAAGCATTGTTCTCCCTTGCTGCTGCTCTCGTTTGCTCTACAAAGTAATTTCTTTCACATTTCAAATCGAATAATTAATATCCACACTTCTAAGCTCACCCTTCCACCACTTAGTTAAAATATCTTATGCAAACCAGCCTTCTGGCCATGGCCATTGAAAGTCCAGACAGAGGCAATGAAATTAAACTGAAGTAAGGGTCAGGTAGGTGGCAACCTCCCATGTAAACAAACGCACACACAAACACAGAAACCACAACACTTACAAAAATGCAACAACACTTGAGAATTCACATTTTAAACTTGAATATCTTACAGATTAGTCAATCTCTTTTTTCAACACCTGTCTCTTAGACATCATTATCATTTTCACTTTTTATTTCATAACAATCAGAAGTCACCACCCTTTGGTGCTGTGATCACTTTTCATCAGTATGATTAGCTGTTGTTCTATCTATATGTATTGTTCACTATAATACTTAAGAATCAAATTCACATTTCCAAGGCCTACATAATTAGCCACATCAGAAATCATACACTTTTCTCACTACATCCAGTTGCCTCTGTTCATCTAAGAAAAAGTAGCCATTTGGATTAAGATTACATTGGCAAAAAAATGCCCAAAAGTTCTGTTTAAATCTCTGTAGGAAATTTATTTTCTAATGCACTGCTTCATTAGATGTTATAGGGAAATAAAAATACCACATCTTTGGTGCAAGTACTTAACCTGAACATCAACATGAATTTTTTATTGGTTTCACATCACTGCATCTTTAATTTTTAATTTAAATGCATATGACATTTGAAAAACATAAAAATGGAATTCAAAAATATTTGCACAGAAAACAGTCATGAAATAGATGAACCAATTGAACTTACTTTGCTTTGTAAATATTCTTGGTATTCTATGTTATATTTCTTTAAAAGGTCCTTTTTCAATTCATCTGTCCTTGGAAATGCAATCTCCTTCAGTTTCTTTTAAAAAATATAAGTATACATATCAATTCGTGGGTTTTCTGTATATTCTTTCTGATAATCAGCTTAGAAGGAAAAACAGCTGGTACGTTTACTAGAAATTAAGTCATGAATAATCAAAGATGATGACAGAAAAATAAATTTCCCTATTCTAGGGCTCCAAAATATAATTTTTAAAAGGGAAGTTAAAAACAAAAAAGTATCCCCTTGTAAAACCTTTATTGATCCCACTGGTTAGATAAGCTTTTTGTTTAGGCAAGTACTCCATTTTTAGGTAGTAGGTTCAGATATAAATCATATAGCATCAGAGTTACAAGGGAACACTGGAGGATGTGGGGCGATAGGATTCCTAGACAGCAAAACATAAGAAGCAACCATGACACTTCTCATAAAAATACAGATTCTGAAGCTGTTGCTAGATGTACTGCATTAACATCGCTAGAGAAAAGGTCAGATAATCGGCCTCTCAACTTCTTCTGCCATACTTAGTGGCAGGAGAATCTGGGAAACCAGACAGAATCCTATCCCCACTCTGTTTGGAGATGAGGAAACAAAGGCCAGTGGTGAACCTATGGTACATGTGCCACAGCAGGCTGTTATCACTGAAAGCTCTAAAAGGTTTGCCATCACTGGTAGGGAAATTGTTAGTTATCTTACAACTAGCTGGTGGCCCTGCTAGGACCAGAACCCGAGTCTCCTTCCACCAGGCAGGCCCTTCCACCAAAATGTTTGTTCTCTTAATTCTTCCTCATTTATTTATTCATTCACCTATCCATGTATTTAATAAGCATAAACAAGAGAAAGGTAATGCTTTTGGAGAAGTTTGCTCCTGTCAATAAAAACAACACTCAATTGTAGCAAGAGTCACCTTGGCAGCCTATGACCTTTGGTTTCCATACTCTCTGAGGTTGAATGAATGAGAGATCAGAGGAAAAATGTTATACAAAAACAGGATAATGCAACAAGTGTAAACATTTAAATAATGTAAGTGATCTAACATTTTAACAAAATCTATTTCCAGGCAGCCTCCAGCCTCCTAGGACTAGTAGGAGACCCTATATTCCATAACATGGTAAAATATTTACCAATAGTTATCATGCTGTGATTGGCTTTGCATATGTCTCATAAGACCAACACAAACTAAGACAAATGAGAAACACTGTAAATGCTTATTTAAAAGAATGTATTCTCAGCTAGAGATAGTGTAACAAATGCTTATGATGAATAAATGCATTAAAACAATCTCTTTTTTTTCCTTGATAGTATTTCAGGCAGGCCATCCCTCAACACTTACTATGTATAAGCCCAAATTCTCTAACAGGTAAATACAGTCATGCAATATTTAAGGATGAGGATATATTCTGAAAAAAATGTGTCATCCTGGGATTTTTTAATATGAACATCGAGTGCATTTACACAAACTAAGATGCCTATAATGTGACTATTCAATATAATTTAATAGGACCAACACTGAGCATGCGGTCCATGGTTGCCTGAAGCATCATAATGTGGTCCATGACTGTGCTAGAACTCTAGCTTGCCTTAAAAGTTAACACTGGTCCGGCATGGTAATGCATGCCTGTAATCTGAGCTAATTGAGAGACTGAGGTAGGAGGATCAAGTCTGAGTCCACCCTGGAAAACTTAGCAAGATCTTGTCTCAAAAAAGAGGGGTGGACAGGGTGGTTGGGATGTTGCTCAGCACTCCCCAGGTTCAATTCCCAATATCACCACAACAATGATAATAATGATGATGCACAGTATTTTTTTTTGAGACAGGGTCTCACTTTGGAATGCAGATTGGCCTTGAACTCACTATATAGCCCAGGCTGGCCTCAAACTCACAATGGTCCTCTTGCCTCAGCCTCCCCAGTGCTGAGATTAAATGCCTGGGCCAGCACACCCGGCAATGCATAGTTAATTGTCAAATTGTCATTGGGTTCAGGGCTATACAAAAAAATGTAACTAAAACCAGCCAAAATGACTGTTTCAAACAAGTACAGGAAATTATATAACCATCCTCTCAATTTCTGGAAGGAATCGAAATCATTCTTTTTTCACATCATAAGGTGATAGAGGTCATCCTCTTTCTTTTATCCACCACCGTCAATTAGACACCACACACTGGCTCAGTTACAATCACTAAAAGAAATCGAAACATTGTAGCTAATGGAATGAATTTCTTGTGTTCAAATTCTCCAGAGGAAGAGATAGAAGAGGAAAGGAAGGGGTTGGTGAAACAATAATGGATACTGGTGGAGGATTTGCTCCCATAGTGGAGAATCAGTCCCACAATACCTTCATAATGTCCTGCTTTTCTGGTACTGCACATTGCTGGTAATCTCGGTGGCTAGGAAGCTTTTCTACAAACAAGCTAGAGAAAAAGAAAACACATACTCAGTATTATATGACAGCAAAAGCTCAGTGATAGCATCTAATAGGAGAAGGAACATCCTTTTCAAAACTGACATGTTTAATGACATTATTTAACTGATAGTCTTTCCATCTACCTTTTCATTAGAGGTTCGCATGAGTATTATTTTGGCATTACAAGGTAGTTAAGCTTAGCAAACTAGGCATTGAAGCTAACAGGATTAAGGTCAGGATATGTCCTCACTGAACAGGCCAAGTCTTTGGTCTTTCTCAGGTCCTGGGCACTTGATCCCACCAGAGCACCCTCTGATTTCTGTGTGCTGCTGGGAACCAAGAGGATGATGCAAAAACTTCAGAGTTTGGAAAGATCAATGTAAATCCCTTCTCAACCTGGAAAAAGACTCAGATAATTACTGATGAAACTAGCACTACTGGGTATATATCAAAAACTCTTAACTTAAAATGTGTAACTAAAAAAAAGAAATAAAACACAACCAGAACCCCTAATGAATTAATAGATGTTGATTAGGTGTTACTTTTCCACCACCTTTGAGAGAAACAAGATGCAGGAAAGTGAAGGGAAATCCCTGCAAACCAGGTGTATCATTCCCAGGGAAAGTGAAGATACTGCTTCCACACGGAAAAGGAATTCTCTTTTTTATTCACTTATGTATCCCAGCCTGAAGGAGAGTGCCCAGCTGATAGCAAGTACTCAATAAAAATCTAAAAAGTGAATGAATAGCTTTTCCTTGACAGATCAGAATGGGATGTAAATGCTATTTCTGACCAACTATGGAAGACATTATAATGACTGATTCTGTTGTTTTCAACCACATGTACACAATCATCATGTCATTTTGCCTGATGATTAGGCCATGGGGAGAAAGGAATGGCAACATAACTTCCACTTCTCAAATGAGAAAATTAATGCATATACAAGCAGAATAAAAGTTGTTAGCTCTCTCTGACTTCATAAACAATAAAATCACAAATACTAAGAGCAGAAGGAACTTTAGAGATTCTCTTCTATAAGTCTCTCATTTGTAGACAGGGAATTGAGGCCCAGAGACAAGAAGCAAGGCACAGATTATCATACTGCTAATGACATGAGAGAATTCAATCATTCTGAGTACTCAGTAACTGATCGGGGTATGGTGGCTTTTCTCCTTTACTGAACTTATGATTCCACATCAGTGTGAGCAAAACTGGAGCAGAAAGTGAAAAACGTATTATCTGTTGATAGCACAATGCAGAAACAAAATGTTTTGGAAAGTTGTGGCTATCAGTGGTGGGAGATAACTTTCAATTTCATATTTATTGATTAATTTCCAAAAAACAACTGATTTTTCCAGGTAGGATGAAGGTTATCACCCATTCTCTAAATTTCCAAGCTAAAAATTCAAGGTAAATAACTTGGAAATGTATACGTTATATAAACTGCTTTCAATTTTGCCCTTGGTACAGTGACAATGTGGTTTTTAAACTACCTCATTTTTTTCAACTTCTTGACTGCACTCAGGGTAAGCACTCCCCAACTCAAACAGTGAAATTTTAAGTGAAATAATCCAACTACAAAATGAAAAGTACTGTATAATCTCCTTTGTATGTGAAATGTTAAAAAGTCAACCTCAAGAAGCAAGGAGTAGAATGGTGGTACCTACAGGTTGGGGGGATGGGCACGGGATTGGGAAGATGCTGGTCAAAGAACACGGTTTCAGTTCCATAGGTGGAATACATTCAGGAAGGCCTGTGTACCAGTGTACACATAATAAATGTATACTTAAAACCTGCCTACAGAGTAGATTTTAAGTATTCTCACTATTTAAAAAGTGGTGAGTATGTGAGGTAATGGATATGCTAATTAGCTTGATTTAGTCATTCCACAATGTACACATCTATCAAAATATCATAAATATAAATATACATAATTGTCAATTAAAATAAACTAATGAAATTAACCAGTATGTGATTTCAATTAAAACCAAGAAACAGGAAAACTTTTAGTTTAGAGTAAATAATTATTGAGAAGAAAGGATCTCTCTAACCAGTTAAGTTGCTAAACTGGTAAGAAAAGTCTAAATTCCATTTATATTCATTCTTAAGCTATGTTATTAACAAATTCCTAATGGGAAATATGTTATTTCTATATGGCTATTTTGACATAGCCACTTTCATTCAACATTTTGAAAACAGTTTTGTACATAGGATTATTATATAGCCAAATAAATAGTCTTAAAAAATAATAAGTATTATATGGATCTGAAGGACTTCCCCCACAATCACATCTTTTCTGTGTTTCCCAATTTGTCCCCAAGTCTCAAATCCCCATTTTAAATTTTAAATGTGTGGGTGACATGTTCCAGCTGCTGTAGGTGGAACTGTAATAGGGCTCCTGCTCTCAGAAAGCTTGCATTCCTGGGAGAACCACCTAACAGAAATTCCACTTGTGCAGAGTGAGATGCCCAGGTTACCGGGCAGGCCTGCTGAGAGTCTCCTCCCCTTCCTGACCTTCCACTCTCTCCTGAGCCCCAAAGAGGTGTCTGGATACCTTCTCATACATTTATTGGGAACTTAAAAACCTGAGCATTTAAAGCTTTGAGAAACAGTACTATTGGTTTGAATACAAAAACTGTTCTGGCACCCCACACTGCCACATGAAAATGTCATGTATTTTTTTTTCTAATTTCTCATTTCAAAGGTCTCTAAAACCAATAAATAAAAAAAAAACTTACGTTATAAATTTATTGTACAAAACAAAAGCATTTTCCAAGTTTCCTTCTTCCAAGTACACAGATGCCATCCTCTCCATTTCTACTCCTGACCTAAAGTAGCGGCGAGGTGTGATGTCTTCATTGATGGTAATATTGCAGCCCAGCTTGCTCAGGGCACGGACTCGCTCTTCTGGGCTCACGGAGACATCTGTATGGTCAGGCATAGCAGCTAACTTTTTCTGCAAAGCACAATTTATATACATGACTACGATAAGAAAAGAATACAACTGATTAACAGATAAATTCATAGCAGTGAATATGCATATTAGGAAAACAGAATGAGCCCAATTAAACAACCTGACGCTCAACCTCAAGCTTCTAGAAAAAGAAGAGCAGGACAAACCCAAAGCTCATGCAAGGGAGGAAATTATAAAGATCAGAGGAGAAATCAATGCAATGGAGACTAAGAGAATGATACAAAAAATCA
>NW_004624791.1:15165049-15210454 GCF_000247695.1 Heterocephalus glaber | reverse complement strand
AGGGTGGAGGGGGTGAAGGGAGGGCTAGGAATGGGGAAAAAATAAGAACCAAGATGCATCATGTAAAGGTACAAGTTCCCAATGAGAAATGTAATTGTGTTGTATACCTAAAATGTACAAATAAAAGAATTTAAGAAAAAAAAATTATTGTATACTTAAAATGTACCAATAAAAGAACTGAAGGAAAAAAAAAAAAAGGCAGTGCTTCAGAAAAAAAAAGTCAGGAATTTTTTTTAGTAAGAGTCCAATAGCAAGTATTTCATCGTCTATGTCACGATTTGAATTCAATGCTCCTGATGGGAAAGCAGCCATAAACAAACGTAGATACAAGGCTGGCTGTGGTCCAAGCAATAACTTTATTCCTGAGCCACAGTTTGTTTTCTCCTGGTTTAGACTAATGTATCTCAAAGTATGGTCCACGCAACAGCACCATGAGCAACAATTGGGCCTTTTATAAAAATGCAAATTCCTAACTGGCCCCACTTCAGGGTCTCTAGAGGTGGCATGGAGAATTGATGCTGTAAATAGTGCTCCCAGAGGTACTGATGTTTGTGCCATTTTTAGACCACTCTGCCAGGATTTGACCTCTTAGTTGACCCAGAGCCAAGTTCGTTTCCTGAGGCCTCCTTATTAGTTACATGTAGAGTGTATGTTTGACCAAAGTATGAACAGAACACTTGACTAAGGGGTATATAAAGCTATGAAAAAAAATCAAGGTAGACATAATTTTAGTTTGGCATGAATTACTGAATTGAGTACAGGGTATAGCAGATGAGATGTTTCAAGTTTTTCCAGGGCCATCTGATCTATATTTATGGTAATTTTATACCAAATAGAAACCCAGGGATTTAAAATGACTCCTGTTCCTAAAGGTTTAATATATAACCAGAGAGCCACAAATATGTTTCTCAAAGTTTCAGTTAGTCAGAAACAGGCCATGCCTCTTGCACCTGTTTTCGCTCTTTTGACCTGGCCTGGCACAATGTGAGACAGACTTTCATTCAGTTTTTTCCTAGAAGCACCAGAGTTTGGGCTTCCTCTCCCTGAGGGTCTAAAGCTATCCCCTATGTAGGAAAACCAAGTCAATTTAAGGCAGAGACATAAAAGATATAGTCTCGTACATTCTCCAGGGGAGAGCAGTTTCTGGTCCAAGTCACCAGGAATAAGGCCTGCATTCAATTTTGATCCTTATCTAGTGAGAACTTCTGATGTGTTCTCATTTGGTCAAAATTCTGAAAGTACAGAGGAACAACTGGTAGCAACATCAGCGCTCAGGCCATTCCTATGTAACTTCATGTCAAGTTAAAACATACTTCCTTTATTAGAAAACAAGTACCAACATATAGACAGGGGAAATTAGTTCTAGTGTTCTAAAGTACCACAGAGGGGCTGGGAAAGTAGCTCAGTGTGAGATCACGGGTTTAATCATCAGCACTGCAAAAGAAAAGGAAAGAAAAGAAGAAAGTAACAAACGAACTGTAGAGTAACCACGGACTATGATTCATTGAATATTTCAAAACAACTAGAAAAGTTTCTGACATATAGAAATGATAAGTGTGCAAGGAGATAGAACTAATTACCCAGATTTTATCATTAGTTGTTGTATACATGTATCAAGTTATCATACTGTACCCTAAAATATATAACATTTTATGTCAATTTTTTAAAGTTTAGGCCTTTCTAAAAATATATTTGCTTTGATTCCTACCCTATTGTCTTATCCTTCTAGTTCTCTGAAGGACTTTCTTGGGTTTTATCTTTTGCATTGTTTTGTTTTGTTTTGCTGGTACCACGGATTGAATTCAGTACCTTTGCACTGAGCTAGATCCCTATTCCTTTTTGTCATTTTTCATTTTGAGACAGGGTCTTATTAGGTCCCTAAGTAGTCCAGGTGGAACTTGAACTTGTGATCTTCCTGCCTCAGCCTCCCAGAGTAAGGGAATTGCAGGCAAACACCACCATGCTCAGCTTGAAGGATTCCACAATTTCAGAAAAGCTATTGTAGGCTTCCCTGCAGAGTGGAGAAGAGGAGATTATGAACTTGAGCCTCAGTCTTGATTACTGAGTATTTTCCAACTGAGATGTCTCTAACAGTCCAACATTCCAACCACTTTTCCCTAATCACATTCACCTGTAATATTCAACAGCACGAAATGACAGTATTGTTACTAAACCACAGATAATTGCCTTAATGACAGTAAATGACTGGAAAATACCCCATGGAAATTACAGCATCTTCTAAAGAGGCCTCCAGCCTCCCACATGCACAACAGTAATTTGCCCTATTTTACTAATGTGCAGTCTACATTGAATCACAATTATTTTTGTACAAGTATTTCCCACCCCTCATGAACTTGTTGGAGTTTTAAGAGAAGTAATTCTTCATTCATCTCTGCTCCCAAACATATTCCTTGAAATAGAGTTGATAATCCCTAAGTGCATCAAATAAAAGAGGGAAAATGGAGCTGAGGGATGGGTCAGTGGTAGGCCTTGCAGGAACAAGTTCCTGGGTTCAATCCTCAACAGCAGAATGAAAAAAAGAAAGAAGAGAAGGAGAAAAAAAAGGGAGTAACCAGACTATAATCAGATTATTTTTTAGCCTAGAAGATAAAAAAACAAGATTTTTTTTTCTTTACTAAATGCTGTTATCCTTCCTAAATTTAAAATTAATTTCAGAGATAAGCTGGGAAATAAGCAAAAGTCTTCCTTAATCTAGATTTTATTTTTTTGTGAGCTTCTTAGATGAAAACATAAAATTTCTGATGAAAAAGCCTTAGCGTTCATTTTCACAGTGATAAATACAATAAAATTTTAATTATTCCTATTTAATGTTCTGGCAAAAACATGTAAGACACCCTATATGGATAACTCCTTCTT
The DNA here is from genome assembly GCF_000247695.1 of Heterocephalus glaber. The sequence continues at coordinate 15,207,577 of NW_004624791.1, read as the reverse complement.
CTGTAGAGGCAGAAGTGGGGCATTCTTTCTTATTCCACAGTGGAACGACAACATGGGGTCAGAAAGGTAGTATATTCCTCCAAGTCCCTACCTATCAAACATATTACGAATACAAGTAAGCTCCTGTAAAGGACTTTCCTGGTCGAGAAAAAACATTAGGTCACAATCTATTTCAGTTCAAGACCAGCCTTCTATTTCCCCTTTGTGTATGTAGAGTATTTGTTATAGTGTTGCTCAAAGGAATGTCCCTTTGTGATGGGAGAAGGAGGGTCATCAGGAGCAGGTAAATGGCGGCTTCCGTTTATCAAGCCACCATGGTAGGCTGGGAACGTGAAAATATCATCTCCAATTGTCATAAGGAACAAGGTACCAAATCAGGGCACCAGCAATTACATAATGTGCCTATATTCACACTGGAAGACCAATCTAGGACACAGAGTAGTAAGTCCACATGATGTCAAAGCCCCTCTTATTTCTTCCCCAGCACATTCCTTTTCTGAGATGTAGCTAGAGAAAGTGTACATCCCCTATTGCTTAAGATGTAGCCAGGCAAAGTGTGAACAGCATGGGCAGGAAGGGAAAAACTAAGAACAAGTTTCAAGTATGCAGCCACTGATACAAGCACTGCAAAGCAACATCTAGATGTGAGATGCATAATGCTTTCCTTAGTAGGAGACAAGATAAGTCTCTAGTTCTTATCCATGAAAACCTGAGGTACAGGAAAGTTAGTACCTGCTGTGATGTCAGCTAGGAAATTCTCTCCAGTGTTTTTCCAAAGGACCACTCTCTCAGAATCTAGCTAGACAAACTAAAATTTCACACTTTGCGGGGGGGTGTTATTTTTAAATCTTGTGAAGATGGCTTTATTAGTCACTTCCTCAAAGGAGAGGACCACACAGATCAATTTTTTTAAAAACCTACAAACAAATGCTAAACTTCTGCAAGTACTTGTGATTCATTGCACATTTCATCTACTTCTGTTCTTCTTTTTGGGCTTTCCAAGCATATGGAAAATACCAGCTGGTGTGACCTACCAGAGAGTTCACAGTAAATGGCTGCTCCATGCTGTCCTTCTACCAAAGGAAGTTGTTCACTGTCTCTTCTCAATCACCTCATCTGTTTCAAAGACAAAAATCAAAGCTAAGATTATTTGTTGAGAACCCAAGTCTCAAATCCCAAACCCCATGTTCAAAGAACATAAACACACTGAAGTAACTTACATAACTCGAGTGTTTAGAAAGGCTTTTGGAAATCTATTCCAGAAAACATAATACCATGGGTTGTTAGGGTTTCTTGAAGTTGACCTTTAAAAATAGAGGTATGAAGGGAATTCATATTTAAAGATTTGCTGAGTATTCTTTTATTTATAACTCTAAGCAAAGCTATAAAGTAGTAGTTTCACTTTTTTCAAAGGGAGAAAAAAAAGCATCATGTTTAAAAGCAAGAACGCCGGGACCATGGACTACTTGGAGCCAGGATGAGTTTAAACTGAGCCTTGGATCTGTGGTAGGCAAAATTCTAATGGGCCTATGATACCTGCACATTGGCATCTGTAGGTTTGTGTAATTCACTCCTCTTGGTTGTAGATAAGACTTGTACTTGGCTTCTAACTGATAATACATGGCAAAGGTGACAGGGTATTACTCCCATGATTAGGTTACATTATGTTTCAAAGGTAAAGTGATATTGCAAACATATAAGGCCATTTATCAGCTGATGTGAAATTAATCCAAAAGGAGGTAATCCTGGGTGCTCCTGACCTAAAGAGGTGAGAATTTTAAAGAAAGGAGATGCTCTTCTGCTGGCCTTGAAGATCCATGAGTTCTGCTGCTATAAGAAAATCAACTCTGCCAGTAACCACATGAACTTCAAACAGAAGCTCATACTTTCTGAAACAAAGTAAGCTGTGCCCAAGATGACTGACACACAAAGAAGTGAGACAACAAGTGTAGGTTGTCTTAAGTCATTGAGTTCATGAAAATGTGTAAAGGAAATAGAAAACCAATATGCTAGCTGTATGACCACAGGTAAGTTACACATCCTTTCTGTGCATCTGAAAAATGGAGAAGTAAAGTACCCATGTCATATGACTTAGCATATAAAGTTCTTAGAATAGTTCCCAGTATAGTCAATATTTTATAAGCGTTAGCTATTATTAGAATCTTTATTTTATAGATGAGGAAATTGCAGCTCAAAACAAGTGCCTGAGTTCAAATATTAACTCAATGTATGTATGTTGGTCCTTTCCTTTTTATGCTAATGTAGGTCACATACTGCATTATCACTTTCTACTTCTAGCTTTCTTGTGTTCCTTATACTTCACTGTAATCACTTAGGTGACTTTGGATACCTCTTCACTAAGTTCTTCATTTAGGAAACAGAGGAGGAGCTATATTCTCCTTAGTTATAACATTCTGTGACTCCAGAATTCTCAGAAATAGATCAGTCAATTCCTCCCTGCTATTTTCTGGCCCAAATCCATGGCTGAGAACCTCTTCAAGGAGGTCACCCTGTCTCCAGGTGTTCTAGTCTTTCTTATTGTCTCCGGCCTTCCCTGGAATAAAAACTCCAAGCCTGCAGGTTACAAAAATACCCAAGAAAGAAATGATCACTGAGAGAGTCACAGTTACAGCATGAGTTTGAAAATTTAGGCACCATTGAATATGGACAATACCAACTGGGGAATTACTGCTTTTCAGCTAGAAGAAATAAACTGGGGGGTGGGGGGGGGAGGAGTTAAAGAGACAAGCAAAGTCTTATGGGAATCAGGAAGGAGTCAGAAACAGAAACAAGGAAATACTGGTCAATGGATGATTTTGGCCTTCTAAAGGGTAGAATTATTTCCTTTAAAAGCTACTCAGAGCCAAGCATAGTGGAGCACATCTGTAATTCCAGCACTCTGTGAGGTTGAGGCAGCCAGATCACAAATTCGAGCCCGGCCTGGGCAACTTAAGGACTTAGTGAGACCCTATTTTAAAATAAAAAATAAAAAAGCAGGAGTGGCTACAGATGTAGCTCAGTGAGAGTGTTCAATTCTTAGTACAAAAAAAAAAAAAAAAAAGTTACTCAGGACCCTAAACAGAAAATAATTTTAAAAGTTGGAAAAATGATAAAATCATATAACCTAAGACCTATTTCAAATGCAGATTTGTGGGATCCACCCACCAGGATTCTGAGTCCATCTATTTTAAGCCCAGTAATAGGTACTGTTTTTTAGAACATGGCCCAGGGATTCTGACACATGAGGCCTCCAAAGCAGTATTTTGAGAGGCATTGCATGTGACAATGTGTCAAGGTGGATTCTTAGTTTCAGACAAAAGCACTGACTTTTGAATTCATGGAAAGATAATGGGAGGATTACATATTTTCAGGAGGGCCAGAGAAACCTGGCTTTTGGGCTGTAGTTGCAGGACTACTCCAAATCACTCAGAAGCACTGGTCTGGTGAAGGGGCAAAAAGTTTGGAAACTGCTGCTCTAAACCAACCATGCAAACAAACAGCACAAAAACTCATGATGCTATGTCAATTTAACCAGAAATAAAGTAGGCTGTACAAATCTAAAACATGAGAAATGAATGGCAAGTGTTGCCTTTCATTTGTGCTAACCAGAGCCTTGATAAAATAATCAGAAAATTTTAACTGTGAGTACAGCACAATAAGAAATATCTACTTCACAGAGCCTGAGATCCACAAGTGCAATGGCAGTGGGCTAAAGAGCCCACAGCACACAGCTGTCCAATGAAACCCTGGTACTCCAGCCTTCCTTTGAGTGAGTGGCCCTGTCACCATATTTGGGCTGATAAGGTGTGAGCAGAAGTGATCCAATCAGTGTCTGGACCCTGCCCTGTAAAGGAAGGGACATGGCCTTCTCCAGCCGCCTTTCATTCCCATCAGCTGGAATGTCACTCAAAGGTAACCCCCGGAACATGGGGAGGAGCCAAAGCAAAACAAGAAGGAAAAGGAGCATCTTAGTTTGCTTACATCGCCCATCGGGGGAGAAACAAATGTCCACCTTGCTTAGTGCTTTGAGTTGTTTATTTGCTTCAGCAGCTAGGCCTGCATCCTGACAAAGGCAGCGGGTGCAGCCCGTTCGGTTAGATGCATCCTCTGACACCCTCCCTTCCCCCAGCCTCAGCACCCTCTCTGTCCCCTTCCTCACCTTTCCCTGGTACAGGAGGTGCCAGATCTAAGCCCTAGCACCCGGACCTTACTTGTTCCAACAGTGGACTAACCAAATAGAATGCTAAGCCTCTGATAAGGAAATCAAAGCCATTTCACTTTTGTTCTCCTTTTCCAGAAAGAGGAAAAACACACAGCTTAAGTGTGCTATGATGATAAGCAAATGATCCTTCAGGGAAGGAAGCAATCGTGTAACATTCACCACACGGAGAGCCTTCAGCAGCTGGCAGGGCTGCTGAGGGGAAGACAGGCAGGAGATAACTGCAAGTGCTAAAGACAAACATTTCGATTTGGAGAATCAGAAACGCACTGAAGTAGAGAGTCAAACATGGGATGTATTCAATGTCAACCAAAAATAAATTGTAACATTTTTTTTAAGAAGAGGATCAGCGTGCTCTAAAGCCTCTCAGTGGACAAGCCTGGCTAGGAGCTCAGCTCAGTCTACTCACTGGGGATCCTTATGCTCCTCCTGCACAAAGGGCCCCACTTCCTGCAAGCACCACAGCTTGCAAATGACAGGAAAACATCCACCAGGAAGGTCTGATTTCCTTTCAGCCTGCTCTCTAGCTTCCACCCCCAGCAGAGCCCACATTTTTTGAGGCTTGATAACATCTGAACTATAAACAGATGTGGTATATTTAACCCGTGAGATGCCTTTGGGGGGTTCTTTTTTACAGTTCCTGACTTCTTGTTTTTATCCCTAACCTTTTTTTCCCCATAGACGCAACCATTTTTTTCTCTATAAACTGATCTTTTACGGAGGTCTCAGGGAGTATCTGCTTTCTGTTCATTCCAATGCACAAGAGTTTGGGCACCAGGTGTTGGAAGCACATTACATTCACAATGAGCACAGGGAGTCCAACCCCTGACCCAGAAGCTCAGCTGGGCTGACAAGAAGCTGCCAGAACCCAGTGAGCTGATGATGCACCCAGAGGGGTGTGGGTTACTTTCCACACAAACAGCAGCATCCTCTTTGCTTTTGGGCCCCAATTCAATGTCTCTAAGTCTCAATTTCCTCAAGACACTATGGAAGAAGCTCTAGGATTCTGCCTTTTAAAACAAGTAGCAAACCAGGGGTGGTGGCCTATGCCTATAATTCCAGTATTTGGGAGGCTGAGGCAGGAAGATCCAAAGCTTAAGTCCAGCCTGGGTAGTTTACCAGGACCCTGTCTCAAAACAATAAATAAAAAAAGAGTTGAGGATATAGCTCAGTGTAAAGACCCTGGGTTCAAGCCTCAGTATACATACACACACACACACACACACACACACACACACGCACACACAAATAATGCCAAGAATGAACAGAGAAAAATATTTGACTAACCACAGTGCTTATTTTGTGACTTTTTAAGCCTTTTTTTCTTTCTTCCTCCTTCCCTCCCTCTCCTCTCTCTTGCTCTGCCCCTCCCCCTCCCTCTCCCCTGCCATCCCCTCTCTCTTCTTTTGCAGGTTGGGGATCTCATCCAGAGCCTCACACATGCTAGGCAAGTGCTCCAAGCACTCAGCTCTACCCTTAGCTCAGCCCAGCTTTGTGACTGTCTTTCAGCTTTAATTCACTAATTGTTTTTGTTTACTTTTTAAAACTTTGTTTATAGCTAAGCTCAGAATCCTGACCCACTTTCACACATAAAGCAACATTTTCCAGAACACAAAGACTACCAGACAGTGAGTAGTCTCCTCGGCGACTAGACACCCCACAAAGTGCTGGTGACACCATCACCAGGACTTGTCCTTTCCTCTCTGAGTGCCACACTGACCTGGATAAGCAAGTATCAACTGCCAGCAGCTGAGTGAATCCAGCAGCCCTCATGCCACTTCTGGAGTCTCATAACTTACTGGCCAAACCACAGCCTTTCTTTTCCCCACTGGGTTACAGTCCATGTTTTCCAGGAAGTACACAGTATGGTTACTTAGTGGGAAATACATAAAGAAAATTACTACAATTTAGGCTGTGGACTGGAGTTACAGACTGGGGCCTGCTGTAGGAAAAAGAAGCACCAGGCCTCGTCCTTTTTGTCCATTTTGAAAGATTCTAAAAATTCAGACACAAAAACAAAAAAATCACTTTTATTTTCTTAGAAATATCTGATTATCTATAAATCAGAAATGTGCTGTGGCCAAGAAGATAGCTTATCTATACCAAAAGAATGGTAAGATGAAACTACAACTTGTACAACTATAATTTATCAATTTAAAATTAAAAGTTTTTTAAATTGAGACTATAAAATTCAATAAATAAAACTCAATAAGTAACTCTGAATGTCAAAGAGGAAATCTCTAGAGAAATACAAAATACACTGAACTAAATGAAAATAAAAAGACATCAAAATCAGAGCAGGCAGCAGGGATCATCCCTTTAGAGAAACTTAATATTAGAAATAACCTTTATTGCATATTTTCTATAATTTTAAGTGCTACATATGTGTATCTGTTAAGTTTCAGGTTCTCGACTCTTATTCCCAGAGGTACATAACAAGGGTAGGTGTTCTGCAACAGAATGCTTTACATTCAATTAATTCACAAAAATGTGGTTGCTTCAGAAAAATGAATTAAACTTTAAAGTAGTTCTAGGCTATGGTGGGGGCAATCAACATATGCTTTGGGCCATAAAACAGTTACTTTTGCATAGTGCAATACAAATTTTTCTTTATGCTACTACCAGGACAAAGTGGCTGGGTGCCCTAAGTACCCAGTTCACTACAACCCCCCAGACACCTGCTTCATGCTCGCCAGCCAGGACTGTTACAGACATTTGCCTTCCCAGTTTCCCTTGGCTGGTGGGCAAGTGACTAGATCTTGGATAGTAGAACTGGAGGGGAAGTCCCTTGAGAGGAGTGTGTGAGAGAGTTTCACCTCTAACACAAAAGCCATCCTAAAGAATGTGTCTTTTCATCAGCTAGACACGCATCTTCCTGTAAGTCTGGAAATGCAGCAGCCATCTTGCAACCCAGCAGGGTCAAATCCAAGAAGCAGCTGTGTGTGGAGGGCAGAGCCCAGGAGCAGGAGGAGCTGGGCTGCTTCCCCAGACCTGGAGCCGATCTTACCCTACGACCTTTCTCCTCTGAACTGCTATGAAGATAATAAATGTGATTATTTATAGGGTTCTGTAATATACGGCCTAATTGATTTCTCTGGCAATATAAAGAAATCTAAACTGTATGAATCCCATGATAAAAGAAAAGAGATGGCTCTGAATAACTAAAACAGGAAAAGAAATCAAGAATTGATAATACCAATATTAAAATTTTGTGAGATTTAACCAGTGAAGAGAATGAGGCCTTTTGGACAGCTAGATGAAACAAGCAATAGCAAAATAGCTATCATAATAATATGTACCATTAACAGACAGCTTTCCTTCCCCAGGTAACTGAAATAATGCATTATATATGTGGCCTCACATGGCCCTAACAGTAGTCTTTTCAAATAAGAAGCAGAGCTGGAGACAGTGACACATGCCTGCAATCACAAGTATTTGAGAGGCTGAGGCAGGGGGATCCCTAGTTTGAGGTCAGCCTCTGGCAATAACCTGTCTCAAAATAAAAAGGGCTGGTGAAAATACCATTTCCATTATCCACTCTTTATAGATATGAAAATTTAAACCTAAAAGACATAGGAAACTTGACTAAAATGATGGAGCAGTGCTCAAAACTAGTCATGCAGCAGTACCGGCAATTCACTTTTAAAGGTATCAGTGAGGGCTGGGGATTTAGCTCTGGTTCCGCCGCCTGCCTCGCAAGCTCAAGGACCCGAGTTCGATCCCTGGTACAAAAAAAAAGGTATCAGTGAATCTCAGGGGAGGGTTAGATCTTTGAGCCTTAGACAAAATGGTAGCATTTACTGTAGAAATGAATATTTCAGTTCAGAATGACAAATATATGATTCGGTCTTCTCCCTGTCAAAGAGATGAAAGGATATTCATCCCTTCACTTTATTCTTAAGCATAATGATTCAGGGCCTGTCGACTGACCACCTGGTATATATAGTTAAGAATTTCAAATGCATGATGATTCTACCAAGACAAACTCAATTTAGAATATTTGCTGGGTTTTAATAGAATTACTAAATTTTACAATGTCTAAAAGGGATTACATGGGCTGGGGATTTAGCTCAGTGGTTCCACCGCTTGCCTTGCAAGCACAAGGTCCCAAGTTCAATCCCCGGTACCAAAAACAAAAACAAACAAAAAAACAAATAAAAGGGATTACATGTGCTCATAAATGTACTAATTTAGGATTCTGGTATTAAAAGTGTAAATTAATATGCATTACAAAACATTTAGTAAACAAATTCGAGATGTCAAGGAGAAATTCATACTTGTACATAGATATTTTATAACATAAATCTATATGGGATACTAATTTTGTTCTACTGCTGTTGAAAAACTAAAAATTCAGAGGGGCATGGTGGTGCATCCCTGTAATCTGAGCACTTTGGAAGCTGGAGGATCAAATGTTGAAGCCCAGCCTTGACAATTTAGCAATTCAGCAATGTCCTGTCTCAAAATAAAGAACAAAGGAAAGACTGGAGATTGTAGCTCAGTGTGAGAACTCTGGGTTCAATCCCCAGCGCAGCAAGTGAGAGGGGAAGGAGGAGGGGAAGGGAGAATGGAAGAGGGAGGGGAGGAGAGGGAGAGGGGGAGGGAGAGGGAGAGGAAGGAAAGAAGAATGAAAAGCAAGTAGACTAAAACTTCCGGGAAATTATGCATTCCAATATAAACCACCCAACTATAATGTACATTTTAATATACTTTCCCTTTTTATTCCAATTTACTTTTAAGAAAACAGTATCGCAAAGATAACATATTTTAATGAAATATAATAAGTCTTAAATTAATTTTTAAATGGCGTCATTTTCTTGCCTGCCAGCTGCCTAAAGCTCAGAGATGGGGTAAGTCCACGGGCATGATTAATCACTGTTATTTGATTTTCTGACATTTCCTAAGAGCTGTTCTTCAACACATGAATTTAGTCCAGCACTACTACTCAAAAGCAGAAGACAGCTGTCCTGAAATACTTATCCATGGCTTCCTCAAAATTCTCCCACCACAAAAATCTTCACTGTTCAACATGTTCCAGTGATGGGTCCATTCATGTTTGGTTTTATGCTACAGAGTATCTTCAGTGCAGTGGACCTAAGCCAAAAAAGAGCAGTGTACTTCTATAATGGTCTCTGGGAATCCATTTTAAAACTCTTCAAGAGGCCCTTTCCCAGCAAAGTCATTAGAAAGTGACCCTCTGATGTTCCTGTTTGCTTCTCACTCCCTAGGGTCTTCCTTTCCTGTAACCAGAGGGCTCTTGACTGTGACCTGCTGTTTCCTAAGCTGGGTTCCTGAACCGCCTGCACCACAATAACTCAGTGAGGGAGAGAGCTGCTGGCATCAACAAATTTTTAGACCCCACTGAGTCAGAAATTCTGGGAAGGGGAAGGGTATGTTTCAGGGATCTCTCCCTCTCTCTCTCTCTTTTTAAATAAAGCAATCTAGGATATTTGTAAACTTGAGACACTGGGTCAAATAAAATACTCTTGACAGTTACCAACAACCTTCTAAATGCCTGGCCTTCATCCGCTGAATTTTCTCTACAACAAGGGCTTTTTATTTTGTTGCTATGAAACAGAGGTGTTTCTTTTTTATTCCCTCACCCCTCAATCTGCACCTCAAATGCTAATTATCCATCTTTCCTCTTAACATCTTTCCCTTTATCATATACAACACATTTTCTTTTTGTCTTGGCTTCAGATTAATTTGAGTTTTGGCAGTGTGCTATCAAATGTCCTCACTTCCACCAGGCTACCTGACTGGGATTTATCACTCAATATGTCCCAAGGAAAAATACCTCTTCCCCATAAATATTGCCAGCTCCAAATAAATGCACTTATGCATTCATTTATTCAACATTATTTATTGAGCCCTATTTTTTAGTAGAAGCAAATGATACAGTGACGAGGAAAGAGACAAACATACCCAATCTTGTGGCCCTTACACTCTGCCAGGGCAAAGGCTAGAGCCGCAAAGTAAAAATATTAAACAATTATCCACACAATAGTTTAGTAAGAAGAGTGGCAACCGCAGGAAACAATAAGAACTAGGCATTTTCTAGTAAAAATACATCAGAAATAATCATGTGGCCTCCTTGATCCATCAGGGGACATATGTCATGGATTTGTCTGATTTTTGGTGATGTTAACGTTAACCATTTATTTAAGTCACACATATCATTTTTTTCTCCTGTAAAGATATTATTTTTCTCAGTGTAATTAAAAAGTATTTTGTAGATAGTTATTTTGAGACTATGCAAATATTCTGTTGCCCAATAATTTTAGCAACTAAAGATGATTTTTGCCTGAAACAATTGTCATTGTGATGCTTGAAAATGATGACTTGTCTATTTTTATCATTCCATGCACATTTATTAGAGTAGTTAGAATTTATGACGAAAAGTTGTTTTATTTTTACATAAAATTTTTAAAATATCAAGTGGATTTATCTCTCACACACACCAAAGCCTGAGATCAAACCTAGGCAAGCACTCTACCACTGAGCTGCACACCCAGCCCAGATCTTTTCTAAGGTATCTAGATTCCTTAACATTCATTAAACACTATTTTAACAAAAAAAATTAAATATGTCCATTGTCTTTTCTTCTAACACATCTATGGTTAGACATTTTTAGATAGTTTCTATGGATGTGTAATTTATTTTTGTTAGGAATAGATGGACTCTTTCTAGCACTAGGCCAAATGGCTTCAAGTTGAGCCTCCTCAAATATTTTAACTTCCCATTTAATTCTCAACTCTGGTTCATAAGGTGATATTTGCTCAAAATGGGCACTTGGGGGCTGGGGATTTAGCTCAGTGGTTCCAGCGCCTGCCTTGTAGGTGCAAGGTCTCTAGTTCAATCCCTGGTAGCAAAAAAAAAAAAAGAAAGAAAATGGGCACTTGGTTCATATTTGTAAATTGAAATAGTCTAGGAGTAATGGATAAAACTGCAGAGAGGAGAGGAAGTGACAGCCAGAGAGGAGCCAAGTGTGCTACAGAGGAATGAGGTAGCCCAGATCTGAACCGAAGATCTTGGAAAGAATAGCATAAACAGCTACTGGGAGGATAGTCTGAAGAAAATATCATGGAACTTGGATGCTAAAGGGATGCAATAGGGTCAGTAGCATAATTAAGCAAAGGTACTGTGAATGTCAGGATCTAAAGGAACTGGAGATGACAATGCTTCTAACTCTACCATTAAAAGGTGAACAGTATCAACATCCAATCAATGACACAAAGCACAGCCAACCCTGGAAACAGCCACGCTGCAAGTGCCCCTCTTTCAGCACCACATCCCATCTACCACCTACATTTGTGGGTTCTGATTCACTCTCCAAAATATTCCTCAAATGTGAATTCTCTTGTCATCTTCCCAGGAGGCAGGCTAACCGAACTCCCTTCTCTCTGCATTGCAGAACAGCCTTCCAACTGGTCTGTTTCTGTCTTGGTCCCTTTTAATTAACTGCACATACAACATATACAGTGACCTTTAAAACTTAATTCAAATACTCTCATTTCTTGTCTTAAAACCCCTTAATGGCTTTTCATTGCTCTTAATATCATAGAGTAGTTCCCCCTTACCCACGGCAGGCATGTTCCATTGTACCAAACTCTATATATACTGGGGTTTTTTCCTAGAAAAACATACCTATGATGAAGTTTATAAATTAGGCAGAGTAAGAGATTAACAGTAATTAATAATAAAACAGTGATAATAAAACAATATAATGTAACAATTATAATAATAAAATAATATAATATAATAAAAGTTAGGTGAATGAGATCCCTCTCTGCCTAGAAACTTTTATTGCACTGTATCACCCTTCTTCTTGTTGACTGCAGGTAACTGAGACCACAGAGCTCAAGGGAGACTACTGTGTGTCCCAGTAGTCTCACAGAGCTGGGCAGGACCAGGATGGCCCCACAGTGGCCTTGCTCCACCCTTACCCCACATGCGCATCTCTTGGTTGCAGTGTTACACTGTGCAAAGTCAATGCAAATGGACCCCACCCTCAGATCACACTTTTGCCTCCTACCCATTTTCTGGTAGCAACTTCACTCTTCTTCAGAAAAGATATTTTTGACCAACACTGCACAAGGTCACATCCTAGGTCATACCCTAGAAACATCAGATAAGCCCAAATTAAGGGACTTTTTACAAAGCAACCAGCCAGTACTCTTAGTGCCAACATCATGAAGGAAAGACTAAAGAATCATCCTAGATTTAAAGGATGAAGGAAACAGGTGTGATTCTGGATTGGATCCTCAACCAGAAGAAGGAATTTGGTGAAATCTGAGTAAGACTCTAGCTTAGAAAATAACACTGTATCAAAGTTAATTTATTGTTCTGATAGTTACTATGGAAATATAATATATAATATAATAATATAATACTTAGAGAAGCTGTGTAAAGGATGTACGAAAGTTCTGCATACTCTTTCCAAGATCTTCTAGGAGTCTGAAATTATTTTAAAAGGAAATATTTTAAAATTTCACATAATGCCTTTAAAAATCAATAAGTAAAAGGGCAACAAAGGGAAAAAATGTTTGCATCATTTGTAACAAGTATACCTGTTAACTCTAAGCTATAGGAAACATTTTCAGAACAGTAGGAAAGAGGTAAAGAGTAGAATGAAAATGAGCAAATGACATGAACAAATCTTAAAAGAAATATAAGCAGCTAAGTAAAATGTGGGGAAATGTTTAAGTTCACTAATAATTATAAAGCTGAATTTCAAACAAAGGGTAACTCAGTGGTAGAGCACTTACCTAGCATGCACCAGACCCTGACTTCAATTTCTAGCACCAAAAACAAACAAAATTTTTAAAAACCCATGAATTTCAACATGGCAATTTCATTTATTTGATAAAATTTACATGATTAATCATAGTGTATATTGCCAAAGATTGGAAGAAAAGTTGCCAGTTTTTTTTTTCTCATAACATGCATTCCTGCTGATGAATTCCAATTCTAAGATAATCCTATAGATTGTCACAGCCATATATCCCCCTCCCCACACACACACACACTCTGCAGCGTGTTTTAAAATAGTAAAATTTTGGAAATAAAATAAATAACCACCAAATCATTTCTCATCAGGTGTGATGGCACACACACATAATCCCAGCATTCAGATGGTTGAGGCAGGAGACTCACCAGGAGTTCAAGCCTGGGCTCCATACCGAGTTCAAGGCCAGCCTGAACTACATAGTGAGAGCCTGTCTTACAAAAAAAAAAAAAAAAACAGGGTAGGGGGAAGGATCATGTAAAGTAAAGGCTCTCTTGGGTAGATGAAGCTATTAAAACAGGCTTATATGTTTGTGTACTGAACACGAAACTGTCCAAGTTCGAGCATTAACTAAAAAGAAGTTACAAAATAACAAATAACGTAGGACTCCATTCTTGCAGTATGCACGCATATGTATCTAACTGATAGTGGCATTTGGAAGAAAAAGGTCTGGAATAGCACACACTTTTTCCCAATTGTCCTAACAATGTCTTGAGATACTGTCTTGAGAGACTTTCATTTTTAATTCATTCATTGTTGTACCATTTGCTGTAAATATGTATCACTTCATCAAATTATACTTTTTGAAGCCATGAAATTTTGAGTAAATTGCCACAGATTTGAATCCTAGCTTTGCTATCTGCTACACATGCAATCTTCGCTGGCTAAACTGGGTAGCCACTGGAAGGAGCAATTCACCTGCTGCAGACATTCAGCTGGAGAACCTGCTGCAAAACCTTGCAAAGCGGGTCTGGCTAAATTCAGGGTCCCAAGTCTTCACTTTTGTTCTCTTTTGCCTTTATGATGCCAAACCCATCAGCTGTTCTCACTATACACAGTTCCATGACCTTCTGTTTCTGGATCAGGTACTCTGTGGCCCTGGTCTGCATTAGTCAGTCCTGCTCAGAAATGCAGGTGGTATCCTAATGGTTAGTAGAGGGAGTTTAAACACCCTGGCCTGCTCTTGAGGACCCCAGGAGCCTGACCTTTTTCCCTTTCTGCATTCATAGCTTGTGTTTTCTCACTGCTTCCTCTGTCTTTCCTGACTTTTCTTTGATCAAACCAATGTCTCTCTCTTCTCCAGTATCTGTCATTCAGAAGTGTAACATGATCTCTAAAAATTCCTAGTAACCTGTGTTTTTTTTCTGATTCTGACCATGGAAGAGCAGGTATTATTAAGAATATGAGAGGTAGAATATCTTCCATCGTAAGAACTTCAAGGCTGCACTGGAGTTTGTATTGCAATGTTATTATGTGACAATGTCTATGGGAATCTGGAAGAATACTTGCTTAAAACATAAAAATAGAAAGAACTTGAACATAAAGTTAGATTTAACCCTTAATTCAATTTTTCTCAAAGTATGGTTTATTGCGAACCATTTTAGAATCCTCTTAGAAGACTTCAATGGAAGGCAGCTACACTCCACCCACCCCTCCTTGGTGCTGGGATAGAGGACATTTGACTTTAATTTTAGGCTAATTTGAGAATCACAGCCCTAGTTACTGTTCTAAACTTTTCAAAAATATTACACTTGTCAAAAAGAAAAATGACTGCATATGCCATAAAGATATAATAGTTCTATTTCTCTCAAGATCTGTACTTTGACTTCTTGGATTTTTCATTAATTATAAAATTAAATTCCACACCCACTAGTGATTCCAATTTTATTTATGTAAGCTAAGCGCTATATAGATTCCGTAAGCAATTTCTCTGTTCTATTAAGGAGAGACATTGACAGAGGAAGTTCTTATCCCAAGCCTTTCTTTTCTAATCTCATTCCATCTACCATGTCTGCTTTTCCCTACAGTAAAAGATAACTTATCTCCTGAGACAATTTATAAGCCAACTTTTCGAGGACAAAACACGTTGGAAAAAGAACTACAGGCAAACCACAAAACACCTGGAGACTGAAGCACGGACCCACAGCCCTAAAAGAGTTGAGTTTCTTCCTAGTCATTGAAATGCACATTTCTAGTGTTAAAAGATATGGCTGTAGTGATGTGATAATGACAGCGAAGTCACAGTATTATAGACAGCTAAATCAGACCGAAATTAATATACAGTCAGAGAGGGACTAGGCCCTCAAGGAAGTCAGCAGAATTGTGTCTGGAGGTGCAAAATGAGGATGCAGTGATCAGGCTCCCATGCTGTCCTGAGGGACAAACAGTAATTTGAGATTATACTGTAATTAGCTCTACCTGGTCCAGGAAGTCCAGATAGGCATCAGTCATCCACGGTGGTGACCAGTGGCATCTGGACCCGTCCATTTCCAAAAATGCCTTTGTTCTTTCTATGTACCCTTGTCATATGACTCATTTCCCTATTGGACTAATATTAGCTAAGAGGCTATACCTGTAATTCTATAGGTTGATTGTAGCTTGATCCATATTGTACCCACGTAGTGACTTTCGTGTACAAATTACCCCTGACAAATGGCCTCAGTGAACACCTACTTGGGACCCCTCCTGGAAATCCAGGAGCTATTCTTCTTCCCCTTATTTCCAGTAAAACTCTCCAAACTTCCTCGTTTGTGATTTCATTCCTCCATGCTGTGAGACCATGAACTTGGCACATTTGGCATTTAACATTTTGGGAATTATATTTTTTTCATTTATCAACAGGGTCATTACTGGTTGGAGTTTTCCTTCTGCTTTCAATTAAACATGCACAGTTGACTGCTCCAGCCACTGGAGTTCGAAATGTAGAATTCCTAAGAAGAACTGTGTTCTTTTCTGAACACAAGCAAATGCAAAACAGGAAGGCAGAGTTCAGAAGGAAGGCACCAGAAAGGGCTAAAAATGAGTCATTCTGGCCTCCTGTTTCCAAATTAACCCATTAAATGAAATCATCAAGTCAAACCACCAAAATGAATATTTTGTGATAAGTTCCTTAACAGTTATCACTTGTATGAGCCTCTGTTGAATCCTTGGTTCAGTTACTTGGATGTTATTAAACATCAGTACTACAAAGATTTAAAAAACAAAACACTAAATTCATCAAACCTCAAATTCCATCACCCTCAATCAATTTTAAAGTCATGAAATTTAAAAACAGAAGTTATTTTTTTTTTAAAGAAGAAATGGAACTTCTGAGCTAAATCATAAAATGTGTAATTTATACAAAAGGATAAATCAAAAGATGCACAATATATTTTTAAAGGTGAAATTTCTTTTCTTCAGCTAAACTCAATTCATGTTTTAACCATGAACTTTTCACAATACCAAGAAAAACTTTCAATTACTTGGAAAAACACAATACTGTGGAGCTCAGTAGTAGAGCATGTGCTTAGCATGTCTGAGGCCCTGTGTTTGACTTCCAGCACTATGGAAGAAAAGGAAAGTGAGGAGAGCGGAGGGGAGAGGAAGGAAAGGAAGGGGGAGGGAGGGGAGAAAGAAAAAATAAGAATGAAAGGAAAAAAGAAAGAGGGGGAGGAAGAAAGGAAAGAAAGGGAAAAGAAAATAAAGGAGGAAGGAAAGAAAGAAGGAAGAATAAATATCTTTGTTATGTGAACAAAAATTATAAGGATTAATGTAATAATCAAAATACTGAAATTAGTGATGGCAGATTTCATTCTAGAGACGCTCAGGAGGCCAGGCCTGGTGGCATACCCCTAGAAATCTGTAATGTTGGCTACTCTGGAGGCTGAGGCAGGAGGATCCAGAGTTCAAGGCCAGTCTATGAAACATTTTTTGAGCCCCTGTCTGCCTAAAAAAAATTGTTTTTAAAGTCTGTGGGTGTAGCTCAGTGGTAGAGTGCTTGCCTAGCATGTCAGAGGCCCTGGATTCAGTCTCCAGTATGGCAAAAAAAAAAGAAAAAAGAAAAAAAGAAAGAAAAGAAACTGTGGAGGAATTGACAGTTTTCATTCTTCATTGCCACAACTGGCTTCACACCTCTCATTAAAATTTCAGCTCTTATAATTAGACATAATTATTCCAACAAGTGAAAGGCAGATAAAAGTTACTTTGCCACATAATATTCTGAATAAACTGGATAAAAAAAATTTGGTCAGAATGCCATCATTTCTTTACTATAGCTCATAAGAAGGAGAGAGATGAGACCACGGAGAGAGGCACAGACATTTCTCAGAACCCTGACACACACCGCAGAATGCACACACTCTTCTAAGGAGACATATCCATCCTGCCTCTGGCAGGGTCACTGAGAATAAGGACCAATACATGTGCTGTACATCTCAACAGTATTAGGTAGAAAAACCAAAAATAACAGACTTTTGAAGTACATGTGAAAACATAAACTGAAATACTTATTAATAAAGAAGGTGATGGAAAATATTATTCACAAAATACCAAAATAAAATATTAAGAAAAAAGAGCAAAAAAAATGGGCAATAATATGGGTACTAATTCTATATTGGAGGTGGCAATATTTGGAACCATAAACCTCCATCAGAGCAAGTCTGCACTTCTTTTACTCCAATCTGTGGTGTAAGAGACAGGAATACATACAAAAATGGGAAAGCAGGTGCTGGAGTCAGATTATCTTATGCAGTCTCCAACTCTATCAAATACCAGCCTGCAAACACTAAGTATTTACCTAGCCTCTTCTATCTCATTTTTTTAATCTACAAAATGGTACCTACTGATAAAACACTTAACTTTTTGCCAGGAAATGTTTTAAAAATTTTTATCTTTTAATATAACCTAGGCTTGAAATTGCTATCCTCCTGTCTCAGCCTCCCAGAGTGCAGAAATATAGGCATTTGCCACCACACCCAGCTATTTAAAAGCATTTTTCACAAACCTATTTATTCATGTACTTCTCTTCTAGCCTTTTGAGAAAGAAACTAATATCCCCATTGAAGCATGAAGAAACAGAGGCTCAAAGAAGTTAGTAACCTGCCCAAGGACATACACAACTAATAAGCACCAAAAAGATCTCAAGTTCTTAGCCACTCATGCATCCTTTGAGGTGACATGTTAAAGCTCAGTACTGTCTCTGGCATATAGCACATATCCAATAACTAACACAAGAAATGTTAATAAATGTTTGCCAAATATTCACAAGATCCTGTGAGCTCAGCAAGTAAAAATGCTGTGATAACTGGTAACACAGGTGGACTGTACAATATGTTGATGATCGCACGTGTGCCCTTTTCACTTACAACAAAGAATCCCCATGTCTGACTTTCTGAAATTTTCCTGTCTCTATCTCAAAGTCCCTGGGATCTTATGTCATTCTGTTATCAATTGCCACCTCCATTCCCACTTAGTTGGCAAAGTGCTCTCACAAAAAACATTTTCATCACTTACTCCCTTTCAAGAACCTACACCTTGGGCTGGGGATTTAGCTCAGTGGTTTCGCCACCTGCTGCGCAAGCTCAAGGACCTGAGTTCGATCCCTGGTACCAAAAAAAAAACAAACAAAAGAACCTACACCTGGCTACCACATCAAATTAAAATTCTACCCCTGGCTTCCAAGAGTTTTAGTAAGTCACAGAAGGAAAAATGCCCTTAGCTTTCATTCAAGTGCTCGGATGTCCAAATAAATACTTGATACGAATGACCACATTTCATTATAATAATAGTGGTGTCTGTGTTACTTCCAAATGTTGATGAGTAATTTTATTTTATGTATTTTTTTTGGACAAAGTGCAATAAAAAATTGGACGTTACATTTTACTTCTATTCAAAATGAAATAAACTTGATCAGAGAAGTACCTAAAGGGAAGAATATAAAAATCTGCATTATTATTAAATACAATGTTAACATCTGGGTAAATTTTAGATAGCTTTCTAATCTTTTATCTTGAAATTAGATCCTGAATCACAGAGAGAACCGGTAATGATTGCAGGTAGAGCTAAAACAAAGAGAAAGCAAAACAGCTTAATATTTCAGATCAAATAATGTACTCATTTCCAAAAGAGTACCTTGAAAAGTTAACCAAAGCAAATCAAAACATAGGAATTACTGGTGCTTTTAGTAAAAGGCTGCTTTTAGTAAACACAAGTTACTGAGTAATCACCAGTCTGAATTAATGTCTCTAAGCTAACCACATCAATAGACAAAAATAACATACTTTCATTTGAAGAGAATCAAATGATACATGTTTTGAAGACTTAGCAACTTTCCAAATGTTCAACTGGCCCTTCCATTTGGCATGAGGAGATGCAGGATTGTACTAGAAGTTCATCTGATTTGCTTAGAAATGCAAATGAGTTTTTGACAAAAGCCACATCTAGATGTAGCTACATCCAGACCATTCCATAGTTGAATGTTCTGATGTCAACTCAGAATTTCTGAATGTACACTCACATCCAGTTGGAAAGTTCACATGTTCAGATAGCTGGAATAAGCAAGTCTACAGGTACCAATGCAGTAGTTTTTGTTTTGTTTTTAGAGAGACTGCTATTGTTCCTTCACTTAAGACATTTGGTCTTCTTAGCTAAATAAATATCAAATCTTATCTAAATAAATATCAAAGAGGCTTCAATTTGGTGACTTTTATGACTAAAAGCAAAAAATCAATAGAAGTCAATGTAGTTAGTTAGGTCTGGAAGATAAAGACGTTCTAGAATTTGTTATTCATTTGACAAATATTTATTGAACAGCTGTAATCTATCAGCCCCAAGGGATGGAAAATGATTCTAATATTTTCAGGGATGACCATGAGTCATTTCTCATAGCTTCCATTGAAAGCTGCTTATAAATCTTTCACAGGGTCAAGAAAAAATTATGACATTAGAAAGAATCACAAATCCAGTGAAATAATTAAAATGCCTCTAATGCCCAAATGCATCAGCCAGGAAGGCCTCTGGCACTGACTAGGCAGCATCTGCATTATTTCCTCTCTTATTTGGGGCCAAGAATTACCAGACTTTTCTCTAAAAGGCAATCTCTCATTCCCTGGGTTTTAGCTGTAAGTAAGCCTGGGAAGAATGCTTAAAGGAAGGATATGATTAAGTTGAGTTAAATCTTGTGTCCTGAAGGTAAGAAGATGTATTACTAACAATAAATACTTTAACTAGTTTTATCAGTCCTTTCTAGGAACCAATTCCAGAGACACCTCTCTCTCCAGGAGCAAACCTTTCTGCTGAGGGTGTGGGTCCTTTTACTGCTCTCTCCAATCTCCCTGAGGGGCAATACGAATCGGGTATTCAAAAGTCATGAGGCACACAACTCACTGTGGGTATGCGTGAACAGAAAGTGTGCAGCCAGTTCATTTTTCCAGGTAATTTCCAATACTACGTCATGACTTAAAAGACTCTCTAATGGAGCTAATGGTAAATAACAAGCATACTTTTCCAAGACATTAATATATGTTAAAAATAAACACATATGTTTATAGCATAGCTACAAAATGCCCAGTATAATCCAGTTGTAGAGTACATTGCTGAAGTTCAATTTAGCATCCATACTGAAAATATAAACTTGCCAACTGAAACAAGAAGTAGAAAAAGAAAACACACACACACAAAGGAGTGGCTTAATCTCTGTAAAAAGTGCTGCCCACGGGCTGGGGATGTGGCTCCGTGGCATGTCACTTTTGTGAGGTCTTAGGTTCGATCTCCAGCACTGTAAAAATAATAAACAAACAAAAAAAACATTACTCCTCAAACATTGAAACAGGAAACCAAACATTCGGGTGTGATTTATCTGCTGAAACAAATCTGTGTACTGACCTCGACAGGGCCTTCAATCATCAGACCATAAATCAGCATTCTAATAATATCCACTATATTTCTGGAAATGCCATAAACCCCAAATTTCATTTTATTTTCAACAATCAGCAAGATATTTGGAAAGCGTGCCTCCTGGGCCTTACTTTGAAGGATGCCTGCTTCACTTGCTAAGGCACGCTGACTTTCAGAAAGCAAACCACCACCCTTACCACCACCCTTACCCCCACCCCACAACACTAGAGAGTTTTTCAATCGTCCAGATTGCATGAATTACTTATTCCTAATAACATTCTCTTTTTGGTCATCAACCGGGTGAGGTTGCTTTAGAGAGTTCTGGAAAATTTATGTGCCAGTGACATCCTACTTGGTGCGTTTTACGAGGACTGGGGCTATCAGGGAAGGCTCATGTTATTCGCGTGAGAGAAAATGTTTTAAGAGTCTCACAGACACAGCATGAAAGTAACCCCACTAGAAAGGTGCGCCACACAACCCACGGGAGTAAAGGCCAGCTTTCCAACCCTCGTCCCTCCCTCTTTACATCACAGCCAGCGCGTTGGTCTCTCCAAATGTCGACGTTGTCTCCCTCCGAGACAGCATCCCAGATGTGAAGCAGGAAAACACGCGCACCCACGTACAGGTCCCAGCCAGAGCCCCGCCCCTCCACCGGAACCACAGCTTCCTGCCTTCGGTCAAGGTGAAACTGACCCGCCGCGCCCAGGCCGGACGCAGGGCTGGCTGAAAGGAAGCGAGCGGTCGGCAAAGCGCGTCCCCCACGCCCAGCGAGCCCACGGCCGTACGCCCGGGCCACCGGGCACCAGCACACGCGCGCGCCACACTCACCAGCAGCCCTCGGCGCCCGGGGCCCGCGTGGGACGGCGACCGCGGCGGCTGCCCGCGCGCGTGCCGGCTGGCTTTGGCATCCGTCCGGCCGCAGCGGCTTCTGCTGGAAGGCGCTGCAGCGGGTGGCCGTGGAGCAGGCTAGGAGGCGCCCACTCGCTCGCCGCGGCCGAGCCTCCTCCCTGTCCGCCTCCTCAGGCCAAAGGAGATTTGCTCGCTCTACTCTCTGGGCGTCCCGGCCTCCCCTCTTCTTCCTCCTCTTCTTTGCCTGCCTCCCCAGAGCCTGGGGACAATCGCGTCCTTTCGAAGCACTCTCGGCCTGGCAGACTCTGAACCCGCAGCAGCTCTCCCTGCCCAGCCGCCGCCGCCGCAGGAAAAGAAATTGTCACTGCGAGGAGCCCGGCCTCCCTGGCCCCGGCCCTGGCCCCTGGGCGCCGCCCCCGCCTCTGCCTCCTCCCTCCCCTCCCGCGTCCTGCGGAGAAAGCTCGCAGGTGGCAGCAGGTCCCTGAGGACCGCCCAGGGCGAGAGCGAAACGTTTGAGTGCGACTTAGCCTTCTGGAAACCGCATGCCTTCTGCTCAGCCTGGGGCCACCGACACCGGGGCTCCCCTCTACTCTGGCAGTTTCTTTCACACAAATGGACAGGCGTGGAGATTTGAAGACCGAGGAGCATAGAGGCGAGAGGCAGCTGGATTTGACCCTGAAACTGGCCTCCGATTGAGTTTTGGTGAAAATCCCGCGTATACCTCATGTAGGAATTCTGTTTTGTGATTTATCTATAACTGCATACACCCACCAGAAAGCACTTTAGCTCGCTCTCTTCCCACTTTCATGTACTTGGCAAACATATATATTATATCTTTTGGATGTTATTCCATTATTGTCACACAGTGTTTCTACTACCGACCTGGTACTGTGCCAGGCATTGGGTACATGTAATCTTGCTTATCTGCTACAGCCTTGCATATAAAAGTTACTTTTTTTCCCACAAGTAAGATACAGAGAAGTAAAGTTATTTACCTCAGGTTACTCACCTAGAAAGTAGTAGAAGTTGAAAGTTGAACTCTGACCTGGGGGCACAAACAAAACCAGTGTCCACCTCACATCAAAAGCTGTTTCCATTGGTTGAAGAGGTTCTATCATGTTGCACACGTTTTAAGAACATTGCTGCTACTAGATGAAATTCAGGCACTCGGTGGGCATGGTTGGGAGGCTCACCCCAAGTGGTAGAAGTGACCAAGCGTGGAGCCGTGAGACACCGGCTTTTCTAAGATGGCTTTTCCTCTGGAGAACAACCTTCTAGCTCTGGTTCTGTCACTCACCGAGGTACCTGGTCTTGGGCATTTCCTCTTCTTAGGCATCATCTCCTTGTATTGGCTTTTAAAACCAGGACCGTTAATTTTCGCAGTCTAGATTTTAAAGAAGCAATGGTATTATTTTTCTGATTGTGAATTTAGTTACACATTTTAAAATCCGGAAATTTTATAAAAATTTAGATTTTTTTGTTTTTCTGAAAAGTAAGATTGGGCAGTATTTGGTCTGTGGTCTGTTCTATCAGTTGTCAGCTGGAGGTGAGGTAGCAGGTGTTCCTTGTAGACTCCGAAGATGCTTTTTAGTTTTCCCTAATCCCCACCACTCCACATACATCCCCTATCTCTCTGATGTTGAGGTTGTGGTAGATGTTTGAGTTTTCAGTGCTGGCCTTAATAATATGATTTACTAAACAACATATAATTCAGTGATAATTAAGCAGGCTATGCAGATTTCTAGAAAGTATTATGAAACAAAAAACTTCCACATACATACTTATAGTGGTCATTGATGATGAATTTATGGTCTTAACTCCCTAGTATCCAAAATCCTCTCTCTCTCTCTCTCTCTCACACACACACACACACACACACAACAGCTAAGTGTGGTGACACATGACTAAAGTTTCAGCTATTTGGGAGGCTGAGGCAGGAGGATTACTTAAATGCAGAAGTCTGGAGGCAACCTGGGCAACATAGGGAGATCCTATCTCCAAAAAAGAAAAAAAAAAAAAACTCATAAAAGCCAAAATGGCCCAATACTCAGTGTCTCCTACCCCAGCAGCTAGGGCATCATCATGTGACCCAACTTCAGCCAATCAGAGGCTCCTACGTTGGTTTGAATCTGAATCCTGTGATTCAAAAAGACATTTTTGAAAGAATTCTGTTATCTATGAAGTGACCTTTGTGTCCTGGAACAATAGGGCCTGAGGTAACAGGGAATAGTGCCTACCTTGGCAGTGACAGCGGTGTCTGAGTGGGTTGTTTGTGTGATGTGATCAGCTCTGATTCCTGCCCGTACGGTAAGCCTGATTCTCCAGCCACCCATGGCCTTCAAATGCATTTCTTTTTCCATTAAGACAGCCAGAAGTGCTGTCATTGTCTGACACCAAGAACTAACACAGCAGTTTTGGGGTTGGTTCAAACTCTATCTCCCTTCATTAATTCAGTTAATGCAGAGTGAACACAAGTATATTTATATAATCTTATCTTAGAAAATTTTAATGTATCCTACAAACTTCTTTGCTTTTTGAGATTCAAGCTCAATAATAATCAAAATAAATTTTTAAAAGATAAGATTCCCTCCTTACTAGTCAATCTCAATAATAGTGAAAAACAGGGATGGGGAATGTAACTCAGCGGTACAACATCTATGAGGCAAGTGTGAGTCCCTGAGATCCATTCCTGGTACCAAAAAAAAAGGAAAAAAGAAAAATTTCATGAGACAGGCCCAAACTCTGCCTTATGCTTATGCTTGTGACTAAACATTCCTTTATTGCTGGTTAGAGTGCAATGAAATGAGCTCTCTAATCTGGTGGTGTAATTTTTATACCCTGCTGAAAAAGGAATTTTCCAGTATGTTAGCAAAAGTTGTAAAATGTACATACCTCTCTCCCCAGTAATTAATTTCACTTCTAAAAAGCAATCTAATGGAAGGAAATCTTAACCAAGGAATACAGTTTTTCCACTGAGATATGTGTCAACTTTGAGTATCAAAATATTATAGTAGGTTTTTAATATCATTGAAGCTGCTTATGATAAAATGTTAACCAAACAAATACACAAAATTGATACTCATATAATCTCAAATAAGTAAAAATGTAGGAAAAGCTCTGGAAGAATTTATTAAAATTACTTCTCAGAGTTTACTTATAGACAATCATACTTACCTCCTTGTACTTAATCATAATTTTAATTTTCCTACAAAGTACATGCTTTCCTATAGGAAAAAGAGATATTTAGTATTTAAAAATGAACAGCATTTGCAGCCAGATAAAAATGAAGTTATATTGATCACCTAGTTTATTATAAATATTTGGAAAAGGGCCGGGGATTTAGCTCAGTGGTTCTGCCACCTACTTTGCAAGTACAAGGTCCTGAGTTTGATCCCCAGTACCAAAAAAATAAAAATAAAATAAAAATAAATAAATAAATAAATATTTGGAAAATACATGAAGATAGAAATAAGTAAGGGAGGGAGGAAGAGAAGGCAGATTATTTCACAAAGAAGAATGATGAATTAGGGAATGTGACTCCCGTCATTTCCTCAGTTGATGGCTTAGAAAGAGGGCATTGCATTCTAAATTGCTTCATTAAGCAATGCTGCATTTGAGTACTTCCTAGCTGATGACAAATGACAAAACATTAATACTGTTCTCACTGGATGAGTAATAATGAAGCCAGAACTCAGATTTTTTCCCATCCCAAGTAAGAAATCAACTCTGAGAAACTGGAAGCCTCAGGGTCTTGGTATTCAAGACAAAACTTTTCTCTTCTTGTCTCTGGTTGGCCACATCAGGTGGTTTATTGCTCTCTTTGAGGACACCCAAAAGACAAGAGCTTGGAATGGTCTCTTGCTGTCAACATCCTGATTGAATCTTATTTCTTAAAACTGCCAGTACAAAAGAAAAAGTAAGCATGACTGTATTTACTTTGATCAGGAAGCTAAAACTATGTTCATATATTCCTCTGTTGGGCGCCTGTGCATAAAGTGGCAGTCCCTGGGGTAACAGCCACTCTTCTGAACATTCTTGTCATCATCAGATGGGATAGAGTCCTTCTTTTTTCATATTTAGAATATCCTGGCTCTGGGTTATTTCTGAAGTCAGTGTCTCCAGGGAAGAACAAATACTAAAATGTCCAAATGATTTTATTGGAAGAAACATTTATCTCAGATTTTAGTGTGTGTTTAAAGTATGTACCTCAGAAATAATTATATTCATAAAAGGTCCTGTTCTGAAAATTCTGGCTTTGTTGTTGTTATAGCAACAATTTTCAAAGTATGATCCTTGAAATCCTTCTAGTCTACACGGTTCAAACTATGCTCATAAAAATATAAGCATATTATTTGACTTTTTCACTCTCCCACTCCCTCCAACTCATGGGTTTGCTGTGGAGAGTTGCAGAATATGTGTGTGATGTCATGAAAGCAGACACAGATAGGGGAATCCAGTCAACTTTCACACCAGATATGAAAGAGATTTGTAAAGATAAAAAACAGGGCTGGGGTATAGGTCAGTGCAAGAGCATTTGCCTAGCTTCTTGTGCAATGTCCTGAATTCAAAGAAAAAGTTAAAGGAGGCTTGGGGTTGAAAAGTTTAAGAACCACTGACTGCTGCTAAAGAACCAGTATGTTCTGAATAACTTACTTTTTATTTGAGGACTTGTATTTTAACTAATACTAGTTTAGCCTGTGTCATTAAACACAGAAAGAAATTACTTCAAAAATGGTAACTGCAGATAAATTTGAGTGTTTCCACTTACATGTTTTTATTTTGGTTTCTTGTTACTTTCACCTTAGAAAATTTTACATCATGTCCAGCTATTCAGTGCCTTGAATGAGGTTCAAGGTTCAGAAATGCCTGAGACATTGTCCCTACCACAGTGTACAAACTGTCCTGTACCTCATCTACTTCAGCAAAGTTTTCCCACTGGAAACAGGACAGTGATGGCTCTAGATAGCTCTGGAGGTAGACATGAAGCCAAGGAATAACGAAACATTCTGAAAAGTGTAATGTTCTACTGACCATTTTCATATACAGGCATTTAATGAAAAATGAAAATTCTCACTTCAGCTGATATTATTTGACCCCTCAGATTTAAGTACATAAGGTATTAATCAATGTGGACCAAGTAATAATAATAGCACTTGAGTGTTAGAGTTTATTGATACAAAGCACGCGCGCGCGCGCATGTGTGTGTGTATGTGTGTGTGTGTGTATGTGTAAGGATAGAAAGGTAGAGGGAGAGTGATAGGGGGAGGGGGACAACATCTACTGTGAGACATGTCCTATAACAGTCACATCTTCCCACAGACTGCTCCAATGTAACAGAAATCCTTTTATCATAGTTTATTATTGAATAGCTATTTAGTAGAGTTAAGCAGTTTCCTTTTAAAAGAAAACATACTAGATACACAAGGTGGTAGTGTACTTGTTATAGAACAAATGAGACCACTACATATTTGTACAGGAGTGAAATACAGCTCTTAAGCTTATCTATGGCTATAAAAACAAAGATAGGACTTTTTCTAAAGACAGATATTTTAAAAAAACAGTTTTCTAAATACTATTTAGGCATGTGCTGCTGTGTTTAATTCTTATGTTCATAATCTTGATATTTTTGTCCTAATTTTCTTGGTATGCATAAAAATACCACAGACTGGGTAGTTTACGCGACTGAAATTTATTTCTCCCACTCGTGGAGGCTGGATGTCCAAGATCAGGGTGCCAACTCATTCAATACCTCCTGGTTTGTAGACTGTTGCCTTTTCACTGGGACTTCATATATCTCATTGGATTAGGACCAACATGTACGGCCTTATTTAACCTTTCAATTATTTTCGTTGTTTTTTTGTGTGTGTACATGTGTTTTGATTTTGTTTTTGTTTTTGTTTTTTGGTTTGGTTGTGTGTGTGTGTGTGTGTGTGTGTGTGTGTGTGTGCTTCCTTGCACTGGGGATTGAACTTAGACTGTGCATATGCTAAACAAGCACTTAGTCACTGAGCTGCACCCTCAGCCCTGACCTTAATTACCTCCTGAATGCCACATTTCCACAGTCACACTGGGGTCAGAGCTTCCACACGAAAATTTGGCAGAGGTACAATTCAGTCCACAGCAAGGCATTTGCCTTTCAGTAAGTACAAAATAGACCTTGAATAAAGTCATACAACTTTATACCATTCTGTTAGAAACTTTGTACGCCATGGAACAAAACAGCCATGAATCTGTCACTATACACAGTCACTCATTTTTTTCGATGAAATGTTAAATTTTGCCATCATGATTCACTTTGTTATATTACTCATGTTTTCAAAAACGTTAGAAAACACAAAGCACGCCCCCCTCCCCCCCAAAAAAGAGAAGGAAAAATTCTGAAAGGCTGTTTTTCTTTGACTTACCAGGTTTTTTTTTTTTTTCAGGTTGGAAGAATGTTTATCTTTCTTTGAGGTAGAAAATAGGATGGATTTCAAAAAATCAGAATCTTCAAGTCATCAAAGGGCACTAGTGACATAATTCAATCCAACTTTCTCTTTTATAGAAGAGGAAACTGAGATTTTAAAAGTGGCTGTGACTTGCTCAGGTCACTGAAAAGGGCACTGCAATCCAGTCTTGTCTCCATGTCTTTACAGTCAGTAAACTTGGTTAGCTTGCCGCTTGCTAGTTGTTCAATTTCACCTTTACTGATTGTACATCACTCTCCCAGGCATGATGTCATTGGCTTCCTTAACAATCCTGTGAGAAAGGAAGGACAAATTAGGACATAGAATTGTTTTTCTAGAAGTGATGCACAGAAAGAAATGGGGAGAGAAGACTGCAAATCTGTAAAGCACATAACAATAATGTCAGAGTTAAAGTAGAACTCAAATCGCACACAGAAGTAAATAAACATCTACTACAAATTGAGGGGGCTCATTCTTTTATTTTTTTCTATTTCATATAATAAAAGAATAAGTAAATTTATTTAAGTTTGATATTATATGGCAGAGTAAACACAAAAATTTGTTGGAAGGATTGTATTTCAAGGATAAATTAATTTCTCTAAGTTTCAGTTTCTTGATTAATCAATACAATAGAACTCTAATGATGATTAAATGAAATCACATTTATAAAGCAACTAACACTACATCAGAGACAGGAAGGAGCTCAAGGAGGACTTGAGACTCCATTACAAAAAGTGGTAGTAGTATCATTGCTTGAAATGGAAAGAAGAGAATGAAGCCAAATGATAGAATACAGAGAAATGGTGATGTATTTGTGGTGCATGAAGAAGAAATGCTTAGAAATCCTGAGAAATTAACCTCATATACAGAGGTGAGGTAACAGGTAAAACCTAGACAATGAATGAAAGCCTCAAGGAGAGTAAGTGGGAAAAACCTGAGCGTGAACGATCAACTCTTACCAAATGCCTACCTGTTCTGGGCTGTATATGGAGGAGGAGTCAGGAGAGGTGGTCTTAAAAATGAGCCAGGCATAAGTGGATTTAAGTACTATTCCTTAAAGTGTAATTATTAATTATTACTGACTCTTACCTTGCCAGGCCCTGTACTAAGTGATTGGCTCACATTAGCTCACTCAGCTCTCAGAACTCTATGAAGTAGATCATATTAGTTAGTGCCTTCTTCCTTTTACAAATGAGAACATGGAGGGGTGCAGGCTGCCACTGAGCCATGGGAGGAGAGTCCAAAAGAAAAGCATGATGTACAGGGCACGTGGTACAGAGATGAGAACAAGTTGAATTTTAGGTCTCTAGGTGGGATGTTAACTCTTTAGAATTAAGGTTGAGTGGATGATCTCTTAGTCCAAACTATTCTTCTCACTTGGATCCTTAGAACTATGAACATGAGACATTTGGGTAGAAAGTGAGGCTGTTTACTTCAATGGTTAACCAAAGAGGCTTTGAAGTCAGACAGACCTGGGTTTGAATATTAGTTCTGCCATTTTGCACTTGTGTGACCACTGAGCAGGTAGATTTACTTCTCTGAATTTTAGCTGGCTCATCTTTAACAAAATTGTCTCAAATGGAGTTTGTAAATATCCGCCGAACTGGTGTACTGAAGTGCTTAGCACAGCAATCAGCATTCTGTAGGTACCCAATTAAATAATCAGCATTCAGTCAGGAACAAAGAGAATTCCCAATTAGCAAGTAGGAGTTAAGGCTAAAACAGAGGAAAATAGACATCCCTGAGCTATCCTGTAAGTTTATTTGCTCATGAAGTAGTGACTTGTATAGGGGGCAGGAGGAAGTATAATAATTAGAGGCAAAGTGTGTCCTGTATTTACAGACCATTTACTTTGCAAATTTTCCAACTTCACTTCCTCGATCATGGTGCACTCTACTTGTAAACATTTGATTACTCTTTCAGCCACAATGTCAGAGCCACATAGAGACATTTGGAATGCAGGCTAAACAAAAGGAGACGAAACACTTCTATTAGCAGCTGTTTCTTTAAGATCAGATAATAGCTTGATTGAAATCTATATTGACTTAGTTTAAAGAAGTGATTGGAATAGAAATAACTTACTCTAGCATTATCTGAGGCCCTGGAGAATGATTTGAATTCCAGAAGCTCTTGGTGATGAGGAATAATTATTACATGTGATCTTTGATTTATTTATTTTCTACTGGTTTTATTGTTTTTTTTTTAATTCTTCTGCAAAGAGCATCTAGGCATGTATAATAATAATATTTTTAATTGTAAAGATGCACACCTCTTCACTCACTACCACACCTATGTAAAAGGGCATTTTGCAAGGGATATCAGACCACTGTGTTCAAAATGACTTGGAGAGAAAAGGTCAGCAAGCAAGTGGAGGGAAGGGAAAACTTTTCCTCCACCCTCTGAGGACTCTATAATAGAATCCATAAAATAAATCGACAGGCAGACTAATAGGAGAAAAGATCTATAAGTTTATTATGTCCACAGGGGCATCACATGCATGAAAAGTGCATACCCAAAAGTCCAGTGAGTTCTAGAAGCTAACCAGCTTCTTAGCAGAGAAGGGCTGGAGGTACAGGTAACTTAGGAAAGAATAAATTATTTTGTAAAAATTGGGGCTGGGGATTTAGCTCAGTGGTGCCACCGCCTCCCTCACAAGCGCAAGGACCCAAGTTTGATCCCTGGTATCAAAAAAAAAAAAAAAAAAAAGAATGAGCACTCACAGGAATAGCCTGTGACAAATTCTATTTGGGGTGGTTCAACTCCAACCTCTTCTTTTGTGGTATAAGTTTAAAAACTTCCCTGATTGATGAAGTTCTTAGAGATTCGTGACAACTGAGTTCCTTCTGGAAGATCTGTCTTAGACAGGTAAGGGAAATTAAAGGGGAGCCCTCCTTGCATTTGCTGATTCCTCAGTGCCCTACGTTTGAAGCAATGAGCGTACTAAAATAGATTTTGGGGTAGCATGTTCCAAGCTCCTTCACAGTATCTGGACTTACAATGGTAAAACTTTGGCCCTTTCAATATCATGTTCTTTTTTCCTCTCCCACTCACTGCATAAAAGAAAGAAAAAATAATCCATCATTGAAGGATAGAGATGTCTGAGGCTGACAGGGTGAGGTGAGATTCTTTGCTTTAGGACCCAGGTCAGCTTGCCCTAGGGTCCATGCAAGCTCAGGCCCTCCAGTCCATCTTCTCTTGAAGGAGTTTAGGCTATGCCCTCAAGGAGCTGCTTTACACAGATGTGTTTTTACAGGGCAGGTCCTGAGGCCCAAGACTCTGCAAAATCAATTAATATCTATATTTCCTACCCACACTGCCCTTTTCCTTAATTATTGTTATATTTTTGTGATACATAATAACCATATTCGTTGTGGGCAATTGGTGCAAATAAATATCACATCTTAATCATTTTACATTCCCTTCCCCCTTCCTCAGATCCAGGGTCTACCTCCCTGGTTTCTACCATCTCTCTTTTATTTTTATTTATATTTTGAGTTTTTTATATGAGAAAAATATGCAATATTTATCCTTTAGTGACTGATTTATTTCACTTAGCATTATAGTCTCAAGGTCCATCCATTTTCCTACAAATTACAAATTTATCCTTTCTTGTGGATAAGTAATACTCCATTGTGAGTAATACTCCACATTTTCTTTATTGATCTCTTGATGGAGATATAATTTATTTCCATAATTTAGCTATTGTGAATTGTGCTGTTATAAACATGGATATGCATGTATCACTCTAATATGATGACTTTAATTCTTTCAGAAAGATATTCAGATAAAGAGTAACTGGGTCAAATAAAATTTCTGTTTTTAATTTTTTGAGGAATCTCCATTCTGATACTTATAGTGGTTGTACTAGTTTATATTCCCACCAAAAATGAGGAGGTTTCATTTTTCTCCACAACCTTGCCAGCATCTGTTGTTTTTGATAACTGGGTTAAGATAGAATCTCAGTGTTGTTTTGACTTGCATTTCTCTAATGGTTGAAGATGCTGAACATTTTTTCATGTACTTATTGGCCACTTGTACTTCTTTTAAGAAGTGTCTATTTATTTCAATTGCCCAATTCTAGATGGGGCATTTAATTTGGGGGGTCTAATTTTCTTGAGTTCTTTATATATTCTAGGTATTAGCTTTTTTCCTGAGAAGTAGACAGCATTTTCCCCCATTCTGTAGGTTATCTCTTCACTCTGTTAATTATTTTCTTTGCTATGAAGAAGCTTTTAATTTGATGTGATCCCATTTGGTAATGCTTGATGTTATTTCTTGTGCTATTGGCATTCTGTTTTGAAAATCCTTGCCTATGTCTATATCTTCAAGAATTTTATATTTAGATCTTTGATCAAATTTTTATTTGATTTTAGCACAGAGTGAAAGATACATATCTAGACTGATTTTTCTGCATGTGAATAACCAGTTTATCTAGCACTATTTGTTAAAGAAGCTATCTTTTCTCCAGTATGTACTTTTGGTCCCTTTATTAAAAATCAGATATCTGAAAGTTCTATTCTATTCTATTCCATTGGGAAATATGTCTATTTTTGTGTCAATTTTTATTGTAATATAACTTGAAATCTAGAATTGTAATGCCTCCTGTTTTTCTCTTTTTGCTCAGGATTGCTTTGTCTACTCTGAGTCTCTTCTGGTTCCAAACAAGTTGTAAGATTTTTTCTAGTTCTGTAGTAAATGCTGTTGGTATTTTGATTGGAGTTGCGTTAAATCTATAAAATATTTCGGTAATATGAACATTTTGATAATATTCGTTCTTCCCATCCAGGAGCAATGAAAGTCTTTCCATTTTCTTATTTATTTATTTATTTATTTATTTATTTATTTATTTATTTGTACCGGGGATCAAACTCGAGACCTTGAGCTTGCGAGGCAGGCGCTGGAACCACTGAGCTAAATCCCCGGCTCCAATCTTTCCATTTTCTAATGTCCTCTTTAATCTCTTTTATTAGAACATTACAGTTTTTTAAAATAGTTTTACTAATTCATATGTGTTTAGGAATTTATCCATTTCTTTTAGGTTTTCCAATTTATTGAAATATATTTTTGCAATTTTTTTTATAATCCTCTGGGTTTCAGCAGTGTCTGCTGTGATTTATCCCTTTTTAATTTTAATTGCATTAATATGAACCTTTTCTTCCCTTCTTTTGTTAAGTTGGCTAAGGATTTAGCAATCTTGCTTATTCTTTCAAAGAAATAACTTTGATTCATTGATCTTTTATATTGCTTTCTTAGTCCAAATTTCAGCTTTGATATTTATAATTTCTTTCCTTCTACAAGTTTTGGATTTGGTTTGCTCTTGATTTTTTAGGACCTGAGATACATTATTAGGTTAGTTTGAGGGGATTGTCCTATTGTTTTCATGTGGGCATTCACAGCTATAAACTTTCCTCTTAGAACTAATTTCACTGTGTCCCATAGGTTTCCCTTAGGTTTCAAAAACCTAAGATATGGTCTGCTTTGGAGAAAGTTTTGTTTGCTGCTGAGAAAAAAAATGTCTGTTCTACTGTGGCTAGATGAAGCATTCTGTAGATACCTGTTATGTCCATTTGTTTGATAGTGTGATGATATGTCCATTAATGAAAGTGGATTATTGAATCCCCCCACCATGATTTTACTGGCATCTATCTAACCTTTTGTATCTGTTAGTTTTGGTTTATGAAATTGGATGCTCCAAAATTTGGTGCATATATATTTACAATTGTTATCTCTTCCTGCTGAATTGTTTCTTCTATTAGTATGATTGACCTTCTTTGTCTCATCTCATTAGTTTTGGCTTGAGGTCTACTTTATCTGAAAATAAGATAGTTACTCCAGCTTGCTTTCAGCCTTCAGTTGTAGGGAGTGTGGTTTCCTATCTTTTTATATTCAATCTAGGTGTTTTTTGAGAGTGGAGGTGTGTCTCTTCCTGGAAAAATATGATAATGTTTTGTTTTTTGCTCCAATCTGGCAGTCTGTGTCTTTTGATTGGAGAATTAAGACTATCGACATTGAATGCTATTTTTGAAAGACATTTACTCAATCTTGTTGTTGAGGAGAAACTGTTGCATTATTTTTCCAGTGCTTTAATTTTTTCCTTTTGTCTAACTACTCTCTCCATTAGATGTTTTCTTTCTTTTTGGCTCTGTGGTGATGTTGGCCTTGCTTTTTCTGTCTAGGATTCTCTTAAGTACTTTCCACAATGCTGGTTTGGTGCTCATGAAGTTTTTTAGGTTTTATTTGTCATGGAAACTATTTTCCTAATAATTTGGAAAGATAATTTTGCAGAATGTAATTACTTTGCTTAGCAATTGTTTTCTTTTAGGGTTTGAAAAACTTCACTCCAAGGGCTTCTTATAGTTAAGGTTTGTGATGAGAAATGTGCTATTATTCAGATAGGCTTGCCATTATAGATTACGTGCTGTTGTCCCTCTCACAACTTTTAGCATTCTTTCTTCATGTTAAATTTCTGGGATTTTTACTATAATATGCCATGCAGAGGTTTTTTTCTGGTTGTGGCTATTTGGCATTCTATATGCCTCCTTTATCAGGATTTTGAATTTTTCCCTAGATTTTGAAATATTTATATGATTTCATGAATAATTTTTTATACCTTTGGTGTTATCATTTGACCTTTTCCTTAACTCCTGTAATTTGTAGGTTGGTTTTTGAATCATCCATCTTCCATGTTGTCTTGCTTTTAGGATAGATATCCCTAAGTACATGATATACTATATCAATTCTGCCTTCAAATTCTGACAGTCTCCCCTCAGATTGGTCATTGCATTTGCCCATATTTTGATTGAATTTTTCATATTGAGAATTTCTGCTTGATTGTTAGTGTGAAGGGGTCTTACATGTTCTCTAATTCTTTAGAAAAGTGGGCATTCTCATCTTGTATTGTCTTCTTTAATACAATCAAATTTTGTTTGTGTAGTCATTAAGCTTGTTGAACATTTTATTAATTAGATCCTTTATTTATTTACATACCCCTTAATTTTCAGTTAACTGAGAAGCCTATGGATTTGCTTATTAGCTTCTTCTTTGATCTCTTCAAATATCTCAACCATTTGATTTTTGAGTTCTTTACCTGAGATTTTCTTCACTTCAATGTCCATAGCAGCAGCCTTTTGGGAGTTAAGAATTTTTGGAAACATTTGTTTCTTTGTTTTTTTTTATGTTTCTCTTGTTTTGTTTTGTTCTGTGCTGAGGGGTGAAGATCAGTTAGGGTAGAAAACTCTGTTGCTGCTGTGGAGATTTCTTTAGTTGTATATGTCCCCCTATGATGTGACCCCTGCTCTGGTTGTGTTTTGGTGATCATGCAGCTAAATCAACCTGCTCAATACAATAGAATCATCCTGGTCATTGTATTACAAAGACAGAACAATTATTGGTTATATTAGCATCTACAGAACCAAACACATATCAATCATGTAATTTAAAACTTGTTTTATTTCACATCTTTCTCCAATGACTCAAGAAGACTATGAAAAATTATTGATGACAAGCACTTAGGGGTATAGAGGATGAGAGAAGAAAAAAGAAGAAGAGAAAAAGAAAATAGTTTGAAAGAAAGAGAGAAGAGAAAAGAAACAACAGCAAAGGAAAACAGAAAAGAGAACTTTGATGATTTTCTTTTATATCTGTGATGGAGGAAGGGGGAGGGTGACAGTGTGTGAAAAGTTGTTCATGGGGCAGGAAAAAGGAGGGGAAATATAATTGGAGATTGAGGAAGCTGTAAGATGGTTGGGACCAATTCATATGCTAGGAGAAAGCTTGTGTTTCAATTCTCCATACACAATTTTTGCTGAGGCCTAGCCTGATGTGACTATGAAGATACTATCCAACTAAAGCACTAATTAATTCTTCTTTTCTGTTTCACTTATAGAAATGCCCCATCCATATTTATCACATTATATTATATATCAGATAAGAGGAGAAAAAGAAAAGAAAATAGAAAACAAATACATATAAAGGCACAAAATTAACGAGCCCCCTACTCTCTGCCACCCTGGTTCCTCTTCTCTCTCCCATAAAGTCCAGCCAGTGCTTAATGTTTCCAGACCAAAATAATCCACAGTATTAATGAGCCCTCTGAGTCCTATTTATACTTCAGTCTGAATGTGACAAGTGTGCTTGTTCCACTTAGTTAAAAAATGGAGTCTTTGACTTGTAGGAGTTATGGGGGGCTGAGCTTCAGTCCTGTGATTGTGGCTAGGAGACCAATGCTGAAGCTGGTTCCCCTCCAGTGTTTCCTTCTCTTGCCTACCAGTGGGTGAAGGGAGTTTGGTTGTCTCTGGGGACTGCAGAGCCTGCCTGGAGCCTTCTTTACCCTCCAGGCTCTTAGCAGAGCTGCTTGTGGCACTTGACAAATGGACACCAGATGGCTCTCCAAGTAGTAATTATACTGGGTGTGACTTTTTAGAAGCATTTACTTTCCTTCTCTAATTTTTTTTAAAAAGTGAGCATTACTTTTTTACTTTGAATAAAATAAAAGTGACATGTTTAAGAAAGAAACAGTAATGATCATACTGTATTTTATGGCATGTGAGAGTCCCTCCTTTTTTAACTGACTGGTAAACCAGAAGATGATCTGTAAGAGCCCCTCACACTCCAACAATCTGTGATTCTTTACATTAATAGAGAGTGCAGTGTGATATTTAATTAACAGGATGTAGAAGTGGGAACATAAAGCAGCTCCTCTTAGGAGGGAAGAAGATGTCATATATACAGTTAACTTTGGAAAATTATAAGAAAAATATATATTTACTAAAAGAACAACGGAAAACATTTTAAAACAAGAAAATCAATATTAAATTGTGAACTGCATAGGCAATCCTTCAAGTATAACCTTTAATTTTTTTATGACTTTCAGCATTACAGTGGACCCTAACCAGGAAATATTTAAATGGTATAATGGTTAATTAATACACATGTTCTTGTACAAATCAATGAGCAAAAATTATATCTTGGAGGAACTAAAAAATAATATTCTAAGGGACATTGTTGCAATGTAAGCAGTCCACAAATAATTAAACTCATTATTGGTCCTCCTAGAGTGAAGTTTCACTATATAAAGACAAAATCTCCAAGGTTCTAGAAACTTACAGGCCAGGGATCCAAGCCTTTCAGAAGCTGTATTATCTGGGGATTTTACCCAAGGTCCAGCCCTCTGGAAGACATAGATATACGCAGACCTGCTTCCTTTTTCCTTAAGAGTGAACTGGGATATACTGTAGTTTATCCCCATTGTTGATAGAAGGCAGCTAAAAACAACCAAAAAGCAAAGAACAAGAAATGGGGGTCCAGACATTTTCCAGTATGTTCAGAAATGTCCAGTGCATTGGTAGTTATTCTATATTTCTCAAATTGATACACAGTAGAAACTCTTAGGATTCTGTAAAAGGTTAGTTCCAAAGGCAGAGATCCATAATATCCCTCTGGGAAAGATTTTGAATGCTAGGCTCTCTTAACAGTATTGTTTGTGCCACTTGACAAACAGACACCAGATGGCACTCTAAGTAATAATTTTACTTCTGCTTCCTATGTGTGTGTGTTTTTGTTGGTTTGATTTTTTTGTATCCGGGGGAGGATCTCGGGTCCTACCACTGAGCTAAATCCCTGGCCCTGTATTTTTAATTAGTACATGTTTGTAGTACATGATTACATACCCCTGAAAATTTTGTTTTCCCTTTCCCTTTCCCTCTCTTCCCTCTCCTCTCCCCACCCCCTTCTCTCTCTCTCTTCCATAGTCTGTTGATACAAGGGAAAATCAGCATACATCACAACCTTGCAGGAGTAGAAGAGGCATATAGTCAGATCCCAGTTTTTCCCATGGTGCTTCTCAGATAAGATGGTTTCCTATAATGTCATGGATGATTGAGGCATGGGTTAAAGCATATGCTAAATGTGACCCAGCTCTTCCATAATAGCAAGTGAGACTAGTCATCACCACATGGGAAAAGAGAAAAGAAGCAAGACTGAGGATGAGAATTCTTTGAGAGGTTAGTGACTTAATGGGAGTAAGGAAACAGCACTGTGGGGAAAGACTCCTAGAAAATCACCTTTGTTGGGAGCTAATGACATATTTAAATCCATCAGTTGTTGAGTATTTTCCGAGCATGTCTGAAGCCCTGAGTTTGATTCCCAGGACTGAAAAAGAACTATATTAAAATGGTATTATGAGTATATATTATTTTGTTTCTGATTTCTTTGTTCAACATCATGTTTGTGCAACTTATCTGTATTTCTGAAGGCAACAATATTTTTTTATTTTATTGCCATGTAGTGTTCTATTACATTAATGTACCAAATTTTATTTTTTCATTCCACAATTGATAGAAATTGGGTTTGTTCCAACTTTTGTTTATTGCAAATAATCCTACTTGAACACTTTCTGTATGTCTTACTGCAGAAGTATTTACATTTTGGTTGTCTATATACCTAAGAGAGCAAATTGTTAGTCATAAGCTATTCATGGGTACAATTTTAGTAGATACTTCCAAGCAATTTTCCAGAGTGGTTGTGGCAATTTATATTCCTATCTACACTGGAGTTAAATTTCGAAGATCATCAACTTTTGAATGTCCATAGAATTTTCCATCTTTGATCATCAGATCTTTGTGTGAATGGCTGAGTCTGTGGGCTGAACATACATACAAGAAGATAGCACATGTCTTGGTATCAGCTAAGTCATCCCTCATCTATCAGATCTTTCCTTCTCCTTCCCTCTGTTCTTTCATAGCTGAAATTCCTCATTATGACCCCCTAAGGATCAGAATTATAAACTAGGAGTCAAAATTAGATTCAAACCAATTACAAAAGCTCAAGATTGGTGCACTGGGTATTTAGTTTATTGGTACAGCACTTGCCTAGCTTGCAGGAAGCCCTGGGTTTGATCCCCAGCACCACAGACGCGCGCGCGCGCACACACACACACACACACACACACACACACACACATCTCACGGAGAACTCAACTCACTATCTTAGTCATAGCAAATATTGACTTTGTATGTTTCTCTTAAGTTTCTGGACATGTATTGAAATATGGTGATAACAGTGAGAAAATACTAATTTTTAGTTTTTCCTCATAGACATAAAATAAGAGTACCCACAAGTAAAGCAGTAAATTTTTGCCACTTTTTATTTTCTATTTAAATTTAAAATATAAAATGCACATAATATTGCACTTTATATATTTTATATTTTTCTACTGAAATGATTATTTTAATTTTTTAATAAAATGTAGTCAAAGAAATATGATACATATCATTTTAAAATTATAAAATTTTTGGTGTTTCTAAATAAAGCAGGTTGAATATTGAATATTACCCATAAAAATAATATTTATAGTATTGTAATTGATTGACATAATGTTTCAATTTGGCCTCCCCACCTCTATCCAGTCAGATAACAGACCTGCCTTCATTGCCCAGATAACCCAGATGGTCTCCAAACCCCTCAGGGTCAACTGGGACGCCCACACCCCCTACTGACCCCAGTCTTCAGGAAAAGTACAGAAAACTAACCATCTAATTAAGGCCCAGCTCACCAAACTCTCCATACAACTGAAAAAAGATTGGGTCTCCCTACTCCCTATTTCCCTCCCAGGATTAGAGCATCCCCCTGAAAACCCATTGAGTATAGTCCCTTTGAACTGCTGTATGGCCACTCCTTCCTCCTGGGCCCCAACACAGACCCAGAAACTAGGCCCTTAGGAGACTACCTCCCAATCCTCCAACAAGTCAGGCTGTATTTGTGGGGCTTCTAACCTCATCTTGCCTTCCCCAAATGTCTATCCTGCCTGGCTGGCAGGCAAGTCTTAATGAAGGACTTACACTCTCCACCTTTAAAACCCAAATGGACAGGTCCCCACATGGTCATCTACTGCACCCCATCATCCTGCCCCCACTAAACTCCCTGAAAATCACAACAGTCTCTCCAACCTCCCTTTGGCTTACTAGGATACCCAAAGCATAGATGTCCTCCCTGTGCCTAGTCTGTCTGTCACTTTACCCATTTTCTAAGAGAAATTTGCCATGACCTCTCATGGTTCCACTCCCAATCTAATTCCTTAGATTCCTTCCTCCTCTGGATAGAAGACCTCTTTTTCCAGGGAGCCCTCACTGACTTCTCTGCAGACAAAATTCACCTTCCTCACTTGTTCACCTTCTTTCTCATCCTCTTCCTGGCCACTCCTCCTGCCTAAGCACCAAAACCACTTCCCTATACATAACCCACTACCTCTCCATATGAACTGTCATACTGTTTTCCTACTTGCTTATATACCCCTCCCCCTTGCCTTTGCAGCAGGTCTAACCACAGTTCCCCCAGCTGAGTGGAACAGCACAAAGAAGTGTCTCCTGTCTATTATTTTCCTCTTCCTGGAAGGACTCATACTCATACCGCTATGCACACTAAAGGTCACACCATAACAACCTGCTACTTCATCCCACACCTTTCCCTGCCTTTGGTTACACTTCACCTCCTGATTTGCCTCACCCCACTCACCTACCCAAACCCCCACCTTACCAATCCTCCCCAACTACCTGAATGACACCCACATGAGTATCTATTTACTACTTCAAAATGCCATCCCCCAGCTAGCAGACAGATGCCATCTCTCCATGTCAGCCTCCTCCTCAAACGTAGAAGCCACACTAGTCCCATTAAAAACATGAGTCACAACAAT
Source organism: Heterocephalus glaber (assembly GCF_000247695.1). Next base: position 15,166,712 of record NW_004624791.1, on the reverse strand, counting down.
ACCTCCTATTTTCCTGGCTTTAAGGCCAGCCCCACTTACATTACCATTGAGGAATACTGAAAAAACCAACAATGGTGGCATTCCCACTCAGGGTCACTTACTCCCTCCCAGAATAACTTTCCTCCCTTCAAACCCATAGCCAGAGATACTTCCATGAGCTTCCTGTTCTGTCTTGCTAGCATCATGGGGCTAGGCCCCGTGGTAGGACACCTTGCCCCAACACTCTAACTTTACTCTGTCTATCCAAGCCCCCCAGTCACTGAGATGAATCAAATGCAACTCAAACCCTGGATCAAGCTGCTTACCTTTCGAACACCAAGCCACACAGTCCCCCCTACCCCCGCAGGAGCTATTTGAAACTATGAAACCCACCCTATCCACAAAAGGTCTCCTAGATGATAACTCTCTTTTCTGCAAAGGAAAAAGATCGATCCTCTCTAGAGCAGCCCCCTACTCTCTGCCATCCTGCTTCCTCTTCTCTCTCTCCATAAAGTCCAGCCAGTGCTTAATGTTTCCAGACCAAAAAAGTCCACTCAAAGAGATTCCCGTTAAACCAAATCAACTTCTGGCTGTATTGGAAAAACAAAACAACAAATGCTTTTTACCCTCCCCTGACTTCATATAACCCTCCTCTCACCACCACAGTCTTATCCTGTATCATACAGTACTGGCACAAACCCAACCAGACTTGCACCTTAGCTTCAAATATGAAGTAAGCAATACCTGATGTTTTCCCTGTCATTTCCTGGTTGTGCAGCTCCTCAGCTTATGATGCTTGCCAACCAACTGGACAGGTACCTGCACCCGAACCTACCCTAGTCCCAGGATAGACATAGCACCAAACAACAATGACCAGATTCCAGCCACTAAGAACAGACACTGCAGACAGTCTCCTTCTTAATCCCACTTCTAGTAGAATTAGGAATGTTCACAGGAATTGGCATAGGAGTTGCAGGACTCACAACCTCCCTAACTTACTATGATTCTCTCTCCCAAGAAATAACAAAAGGCTTAATATGCATTTCAGACAGCCTCATTACCCTCAAAGCTCAGCTTGATTTCCTAGCTCATGTAATGCTCCAAAATAGGAGAGGACTAAACCTTTTAACTGCCAAAGGGGCGGGGGGTGGGGGTGGGAGGGGAAATCTGTTCCTTCTTAGGAGAAGAATGCTGTTTCTATATAAATTAATCAGGAATTATCCAAGAAGTGGTAAGGCACCTTAAAAAAAAAAGCCTATAGCCTAGAAAAACAAAATACACCCCCCTGGAGGGGCTTATGGGGTTCATGGGCATCTTGGCTTCTGCCCATAATAGGCCCCCTGGGCACAATTATCATGATCCTCCTCTTGGACCCTGCCTTTTAAAACTCTTAACAAACTTTAATCAAGGTCAAATCCAGGCCATCACAACTAGGCAGCACTTACTAACTTCCCACTACACAGCCCTGCCACAAGACCCTATACACTACCCCTGAAGAAAAATAATTTTTTTTTTTTTTTGGTATGGGGGATCGAACTCAGGACCTTGTGCTTGCGAGGCAGGCGGCGGAATCACTGAGCTAAATCCCCGGCCCTGCGTTATAAATTCTTAAATTACAATTTCAATGTTAACTTGCTTTTCTCCCTGCTCTCTGCTGGTGATAACGAGTACTGATTCAAGATTA
>NW_004624791.1:15139659-15158165 GCF_000247695.1 Heterocephalus glaber | reverse complement strand
TTCCTGGAGCCCCTTGCTCCTCACAGAGAGTTGGATGCTAGCCAGCTGAGGTTGGCGACTTCTGTAGCCAGGATCAAATGGATGATTCCAAATTTTTTTTTTTTTTTTGGTACCGGAGATCTAACTTGGGTCCTTGCGCTTGTACAGCAGGCGGCGAAACCACTGAGCTAAATCCCTGGCCCTATTTTTTTTTTTTTTGGATGCTTCCAAATTTAAGGCCTGAGTATCAGACTCAGAAGTTATTTCTTGACCTAAGACATTTATGTGTGAAAGGCATTTCCTGGAACTTCCTTTTCTTGACCTGTCTTTGTTATTACAGGCTCAATTTGCTAGAGAGCAAACCCTGAATACATCTTTGGAAACTGTTTGCCACTCTTTATTTTGACAGTATTTCTGACTAGATTTTTTTCTATTACCATAATTGATCAAGTCCTCTGTCTCCACCTATTGGTAAACTTAGACCAGGGTCTCTCTACCTTAGCATGATTTTGGACAAGATAATTCTTTATTGTGAGAAGGTGCCCTGTGCTCTGTAGGATGTTCAGCACCATCTCTGGGCTCTGCCCATAGACACCAGTAGCAAGCTTCCATGCCCAGGTGTTACCACCAAAAATGTTCCCAAGCACTGCTAAATCTTTAGCATTCAGTTAAACAGCATAAAAATTTTTGGTATAGGTATGTCCCATGCAATATTTTGGAAATTTATTTGAAATTCAAGATTAACTTATATTTTTATTTGCTAAATCTGACAGTTCATCTGGGGACAAGATCACCCCTGGTTGAGACTCACTGGTCTGGAGTTAAATGCAAGTGTTTTACCAATTGCAATGAATCAGTTGACTTTTTATTGGTTTGGTTTTAGAGTTAATATCATATATTGAAACCGTTAATCTTTTGTTAATATAATGAGTATTGTTCCTTTAGAACTGAATGACATCAAGAAAAATATGTAGATGAATACATTTTGTACACTAGAAAAGTAGCAATAATAAGTAACACAATTATATGAAACCTTACTTCCTCTAATGTAGTTTGGTACCAAAAGCATCTTTCTAATAACACCTTGTTGTTAATCCCACAGAAATTAATCTTTTGATACTACACATTTTTTTTTTTTGGTACCGGGGTCGAACTTGGGACCTTGCACTTGTGAGGCAGGTGGCAGAACCCCTGAGCTAAATTCCTGGCACAGAAATTAATCTTTTGATACTACACATTTTTTTTTTTTGGTACCGGGGTCGAACTTGGGACCTTGCACTTGTGAGGCAGGTGGCAGAACCCCTGAGCTAAATTCCTGGCACAGAAATTAATCTTTTGAAGATGACCAATGTAAACATATCACAATAACATATTTAGAACTTAGCCAATATAAACATTTTATAATACCAGAGCTTAACCCTTTGATGATAAATAATATAACCAATTTATAATAGTATATTGAGACAATGTTTGGTGGGGTGTGTCTCCCACAAGGTTATGAAAATTAATGGGGTACACATTAGTGAACAAAGATCAGAATAATTATTTTCTGGGCAGTTGCTCCTTTATTCACCAAGGGGAGTCCCATTTAGCAGTCCTAAGGGTCTCTATTTAATTACTTTGAAAAAAATATTTTTTTTGTAAAGACCAGATTGTAGCAATCAATACATTATTTATAGCCAATAAAAATTCTTTGAGTTATTGTTAAAAAAATGTAGAATCCAATGAGATGAAGTGTGATCCAGATAGCAAATTAAAGAAACCTTTAGTGTTCACTCAAGAGGGAAAGAGCTTGGAGAACCTTAGCAAAGATTAGAAGAAGCAGTTAAGAGTTCAGTCCACACAATTTAGTTAAGAGACAACAAGGGGTTACAAAAGATTTGCATAAGAGTAAAAAATTTGCATAACAATAAAGTACCTGAGGAGAAAACAGTGTTTTCTAAGTTGATGGGAATGGACTTAAATGTGTTAGGAAACTAAAGAAATGCAAAATAAAACTAAACCAAAGAGGAAGTCAACTGCAAAGTTGGTGGGTATTGCAGATTTCCATTTCCTCCCAAAGAATTAGCTAATTCTTCAACTCCTGGGAGGTTGGTCTTAGACAACTCCATAGAATAGTGGAATATATGATTTTTGTTATAACTACTGCAAAAAATAACTCAGAATATCAATCAGTGGACTAGGAAGAACTTCACTATATATATACATGCAGGACAGGCCTTGGATCCTGTCCCCTAATCTTTGGCCACTAAAGAACCTCAACTGATTGGAAAAAATCATATCAGTTTGCTTGACTTGCTTGTACCATTTATTTTATGGATGTGTGTGTGTGTGTGTGTGTGTGTGTGTGTGTTTTGAAGGGGGTGTATTTAAATTCTGAGAAAGTTTAAGACAGTTCTTTGATATATTGGTGTTAAGTAAGGACAAAATGTTTAAATAATTAGCCATGTATGTACCACACAAAATGTTTAGTGTTCAAGAGATTTGACCTATTAGCATGCTTGACCAAATAAATTGATGATTTGCTTTAAAATTATAAACAGAGTAATTGATTTTAAACTTGTAATTATTAAATTAAATGCTATAAAATAATTTGGATAACTTGGTAAATAGTATTAGAGTATTTAAGACAACTTAAAATTTCTTATACTACCAAGTTGAGAATTAGAATAGCAGTCACTGGGGGCTGTAAGAAGAGTAGGGGTAGAAGTAGTTGAATAACTGTACTGAAATACAATTAGATAGGAGGAATAGGTTCTAGTGCTTCACAGCAGGGTCTGGTGACTATAGTCCACAACAGTTTGTTGTAAATCTTATAAAGAACCAAAAGATAAGTGTTAGAGGGTTTCCAACATGACAGAATTATAAAAGTTTAAGGATAGAAATGCAAATTACCCCAATTTGATCATTATACATTTATACTGCATCATCACTTTATGCAATTATCCTTTAAATGTGCATAATTATTATGTGTCAATTAAATTTAAAAAATAAAAAAGTGCATTTAATTTATTAGTTTACAGGACTGTTTAAACAGTTGGGAGGTATTACTTGTCAGTAATAACTTTTGAGAAATCCGAGTATTTATTATTTCTCAATCCTTTGGCAGGCACATATGGCTTTCACAAGTGTGTCTATTGGCCTGTAGCACCCCCCCCCCCGACCAGGGATTGAACTCAGGACCTTGTGCTTGCCAGACAGGCATGGCATCACTGAGTTATATCCCTGGCCCCTAATGCAGCCTTTCTTAATGGGCATTGAAAACCAGATTTCAATTATAGGACAAGTCTTAAACACTGGATCCTGTTTTGAGCCCAGAATCCTTCCTGTCAATTTAGTAACTTTCCACTCCCCCACCCCAATTGTGCTTCCTTCTTTCTTGTACACTACCACTGGCAGAGCAAATATGACTCAGAAACTGGCTCCTCAGGTTGTAACATGCAATGATACACCACTTGGGTCATTACTCAGTAAGCCAATGCCTTTGTTTCTCAGGTAGGTCTCTGTAGAAGGAACCTATTACTCTCTGCATTGCTGGAAAACACTCAGAGGTGTGGAAGGACAAGGCTTGCCACAGCTTAGGCTTCTAGGGAACTTTCTCTCCAGAAGAACTTTGATTTTAATCAGAAATACCTTGGAAAGATTCAAGAAGCCCTAGAGGGGAAGCAGGCCTGTGAAGGACCAACATGGGAATCCTATACTCTGAGGTAAGTTATGTTTCTGAAAGTAGAAACCCAAAGGTGTTAAAAATTACTCATGCTTTTCAAATATCATTTCCTATTCCTATTAGTATGTCTCCCTTTCTTCTCTTTAATTTTCAAGTACTAAGTCAGAGTAAATAAAGTCCTGTGTGCTGGTATTTTGGGTATTTTAAATATTTTAGTGTAAACTGTTTTACAATACTAAAAAGTTAGATCCAAGTTGAGAGCAGCATGATACACATTTCTCAATATCCCAGTGTTTTTAAGGTTAATTTGGACCTCACAAAATGGAGTTTAAGTCATGATTTTCTTATGCTAAACACCCAAATAGAAAGTGAAAATTGTATCTAAGTGGATTTTTTTAAACATCCAAAAGATTGGATAGTTTTTCTATGGAGCCGCATAAATAGAGCAGCAGGTTTCAGTTTGATATGTGAAAAAAATTCACCTCTAGCGATTTTAATAAAGACCATCACCAAATAGAAAAGGGATGAAAACAGTATATTTTTGATACTTTGAATATTTTTTATATATGAAAAAATACTTTTTCTGTACAGAGAGTAGCTTGTTAGAATCAAATAAAATTTTAATGTTTCAAATAGTACAGAAAGTGGTGTTTAAACAAGAGTATAAGAGGTGTGATGAAGTTATGATTTATTCCCTTTCCTCTCTGACACAATTAACTAGTTAGTCTGCATTCCATTCTAACACGCAAGGGAACCTCCGATGATTTTAATCTTCTAGCATTAAAGGCAGTCTATTTGCTCTTACCTCTAATACTATTTGTGTGTGTGTGTGTGTGTGTGTGTGTGTGTGATGTGTCTTTCTATGCTAAATGTGAAGTTTGATCATTTTATCATTCTAGGTACACCTTGCTCAGTGTTTTTAGTCTCATGAAGAAACCATATATATGAAAATAACAAAGCATATAATGTCTTAAAATGCTGTTCTGTCGTTCTAAACTTTAGATTGCCTAAGTGACTGGGTGAGGAACTTGTTTGTGATACAGTTTTAAGGGCACCCAAGAGTCTGACTCAAGTCTGTGGTAAGGTCCAGAAAACTACTTTTTAAGAGATTCTTACATAGGTGATTCTGATGTGGGTGATCAGTTTACCATCAACCTGAGAGAGAGAAATACTACTCTACGCTATTGCTTTTCAATTTTTAATGTTCATGTAGATAACCAGAAAGGCTTGTTTAAGGGTAGATTCTTATTCTGTAGAGCCAGGTGAGGCCTAAGATCATGCATTTCAGTTCCCCGTTACTCATTCTTCTGGTCTGTGGACCACACTGAGCAGCCAGGCTCTAGCCCAGGTTCCAGGAACAACTATATTTTAAAACAAACAAAAGAACCCTAGAAGAGTATTCTGATTTTCTGTTGGTTGTGTGTCAATTTGACAAGTGGTTGATTCAAGGCAAGGTAAGGCAAGGCATGCTCAATTATGTCTAAGCATCAGTGAGAATTTTCCCAGAAGTAGCATAAACGTTTCACTTTTCAGATATATCCAGTAACTTGGAGTTTTCTATGAAATTTGAAAAGAAATACAATGACTCCACACACACCTTAAAAAATCCTAGCTTACCTAGAAGCTCATAGGTAATTATTCAGAGCTCATAATTAATATTGAATCATGAATAGTGTAAAGTATTGTTGAGATAAATGCTTTTGCCCTGCAACACGGTATCACAAAAGGAAGTAGATTCTAGGTCCTCCCACTTCACTCTGTACCCCTGTCCATTTACTCTGGTATCAGCAATATGAAACATATAAGTCACCTGAGAGTCATAGTCATTTAGGAAGAAGATGTTTTTCCTTTTGACAAATCATTTCTCAGTTTGCAGAATGTGCCTTTGTTGTCAAATTTTGATACCTTAACTGATACTGTGCTATGAAATGTCCAGGATTACAATAATCTTGACTTATGCTATGGATAAAAGTGCTGAGGAGACTAGTGCTTTTGGAATGTAATGAAGGTTTGGTTGTGTTTTCTGTGTGCAGGTAGGAATTATATGTGTGAATTGTGGGGGAAAACCCTGGTCTCGTCCTCTGGTATTCTGATGCCGACACTATTAAGGTTAGAATTGCCTTTTTTAAAAAAAACTTCTGAAAAAGGTAAGAATTGAAAGTGCTTTCTATTTGGGAACCTAGAAAGGACTGCAGTGAAAAGATTTGCACACATACTAATTTGGAAGTCTCAAAACTGAATTTCTAAACATAAATTAAGGTAGTCATGTTAAAATTCTGCTAAAGTTTTCCATAACACATAGAATTAAATCCACAGTCCTTACTGTGGATTGCAAGGCTAATGCTCTTTGGTCCCCATTGCCTCTTAAATTTCCTGCACTGTCCTTGGTCATGCAGCCATACTGACCCCCTCACTAATTCCAGAACACAGCAGTTAGGCTCCCATGTAAGAGTCTTGACACTTGAGTTCCCCTTGTCTGGAAAGTTTCTAGCCATAGATCTTTGCTCAAATCTCACCTGCAAGAGATCTAAGAGTAGTCTTGTTGTTCTTTTTCTATGTATATTTTACTTCTCTTTAAGTATTATAATTCAACACACTTTCTAGTTTATTAGATTATTTATTGTACATTATTTTATTTTGAGATCCTTAGGTATTATAATTTTTATGGTTCCTAATGTGGTTGATGTTGTATACGAAGGTATAAAAATATCTTCATTGCTTTAAATGTCAGTTTTTAAATATTCATCTACCTTGCAGAAAATTATATAGTTGGGGCTGGGGATGTAGCTCAGTGGTGCCGCACTTGCCTAGCAAGTGCAAGGTCCTGAGTTCAATTCCTGGTACAAAAAAACCCAAACAAACCCAAAATAATATAGCAGGTAAGGTGAGTGTTGTAAAAATGTAAAAACTACAGACTTGTTTTTCTCTGAAGAGCATGCCAGAATCATAAGACCAAGTACATCCAGGCATGTTGGCACGCATCACAATCTAACCCTTTGGAAAGCTGAGGCAGAAGGATTGAAAGATTGAGTCCCACCTGAGAAATTTACTGACTTAGTGAGACCCTACCTCAAAATTAAAAACAACAACAAGAAAAAAGAGATCAGAGGATATAGCTCAATGAGGTTGTGGGACTGCATAACTCTGTAATCATAAAACTCCCCTAGCCCCAACTGTGATTGAATGTGAGTAAATAGATAAAGATGCTTGTTAGTTCCCGGACACTAGATAAGATCTGTATCAGCCATAAGGTCCCAAAGTAAATTATTCAACTCTTTGTTTGAAAACTAATGTTCTGGACACCGCTATGTATAGAACAATCTACAAAACATCTGCTGACCACCAGTACTTGTCAGGCTAATTAACATACAAATGTAAGACCACTAACCTTTGTTCCCTCTTCTGTAAATTTCACCTGTTAACTTCCCTGCAATCCCCTATAAAAGAGCCTGGACTCTGGGCTGATTGCCTCTCTAAGCTACTTTGCTTTGGGAGTGCCATCTGGCCAGACTAAGGTCTGTTTTATTTTCCAACTTGTCCGGTGTGTTCCTTCCCAGGTGTTCTTCGCTGCAGTCAGTTCCTCGGAGCATTTGGTAAGGCCCTTGGTCTTACATTCTGGAGGCACTGCTGGGATCCCTGGGTGTGCTTCACTACAGTCAGCTCCTCAGAGCATTTGGTAAGGCCCTTGGTCTTACATTCTGGAGGCACTGCTGGGATCCCTGGGTGTGCTTCACTACAGTCAGCTCCTCAGAGCATTTGGTAAGGCCCTTGGTCTTACATTCTGGAGGCACTGCTGGGATCCCTGGGTGTGCTTCACTACAGTTAGCTCCTCGGAGCGTTTGGTAGGGCCAGCGGTCTTACAAGGTCATGGCTTCAATTCATAGTACCACCAAAAAAGAAAAAGAAAATGGCCAAGCACACAAAATTCTTCCAATCTATATCCCTTGGGAGAAATTCTTGAATATAGGTGATTCATAATTTACAACAGAGCAGCTTTCATGCTTTTGTGATTAAATTTATTTTAGGTACACTGGATAGCAAGAATCAAAACTTATCTTCGATATCAAAGTAGCACAAATATCCCTAGCACCAATGTCTATACCATTTTTCAGTTAATTGGCATCACTAAAACAAAAACATTAAAGGCTGGAAAATAGTCTCATTGCCTTGATGCATGATTGGACCATACGAATCTTCATAAAGTAAGCAAGCATTTCTGCAAAGGCGATGCTGTTCTGAAACACTCTTAAGATCAGGTGTGAGAAGGACTTTACTGAGGGTTTTAGCTTTTCCCCCTTCCCTTCTTCCTTCCTCTCTCTCTCTTTCTCTCTCTTTTCTCCCCCCCCCTTATATTCTAATACTGATGATTAAATCCAGGGCTTTTGCACTGAGCTACATCCCCTGCCTTTTTTGACTTTGAGATAAAGTCTCACTGAGTTACTAAATGCCCCAGGCTGGGTTGGAATTTATAGTCCTCTGGCCTCAGCCTCCCTGAGTGCTCAGATTACAGGAATGCTGCACCATTTTTGCAGAGAATCTTCCATGAAGATGAAGGTGAGGAACAGAGGCTTCTGTGGTGCCTCTGATAGAAGTAGCTTCTCTAAGCAAGAAATGGTGACTTCTGGGATGTAAAGTCAGAAAGTCATTAGATATGTGGATGGAGAACCAGAAAGAAAAAAATGCTATACTTTTCCTTTTTTATTTGCATAGAAGAAGGAGTTTATTAATGATTTTGTTAATCACAGCATGTAAAGAAACAAATTATCAGAAAGAAAAATGTAGGATTAATTTTACAAGTCAAATAAAAGCCAAAGACTATTTAGTATCATCTCCTAAAAATTTTTAATTGAAAAAGGAAAAAGTAATCTTCTTTTCTCAAAAGACATTTCATTAAGGCAAAATTTGCTTTACTTACGTAATTTTGCCTTAAAAACCGTAACTCTTCAGGAACTTTTATGCAACATGTAGGAGATGGCTAATGAGCAATGGATTCCTTCTGCTGAGCTGCAGGCTAAGTTCCACTTGGCCTTTCCTCACTTGGGAAGTTATGGAAGTGCTCTCACTTTTTACAGGAAGCCACACTGGAATGTGGGGGTGGCTGGGGGAGCTATGCTTTTGGAAATGTCCAGAATGGCACAAGTGGTTTGTAAGTTTCTGTTTTATTAAAATAATATCAAGTATTTTTCCAGCTGTGAACTTCATTATACGTGAAGCAAGGCAAAACATAATTATGTCAAATAAAATATACAGTATGTCATCAACATGCTGAGTCTATCATATGATACCCATACACACTTCTTAAATTTTAGTGCCTAGAAAAATGAGATGGAAAGGGATAGGTCTCCCACTACCTCAGCAGCTATTATGTATCATAGCTGCCCTCTTCCTATCTTGCCTTGTCCCCTCCCCTGTGTGATGTCATGTCAAGATGGTTGCTCCCACCAAAGAATAAACCCTTTTTCCCAGTATGCCCCTGTTCCCGCCTAGAAAGTAACCTAATACTCACTCACCTCCTATCAACTAGTGATCACGGGGCTCCTCCATTCCGTAGTCACTACCTCACTCAACCCCACCTCAGCCCCTACAAACCCCACCCCAGTCTCTATAAAAGACTCTCCCTGCCCCACCCATATTGCTTTTGTCTCTCCTTTGTTCAGAGACAGCTGGGCAGATATAGTCCCCTAATAAAGGCTTGTTGTGGCCTGGTCTGGTCTTGGTCTTCGGGCCTTTTACCTGACAGAAAGTGGACAGGGGTGACATTTAGCATCAAATTCTTGATTATTTTTAAAGCAGACATTTGGGTAAGCTAAAGGGTACAAAAAGTTGTTCCTAATATCCCAAGTTTCTGGAGTTCAAATGTTCTTACCTAATATGAGTTTCAAAGTTGCAATATTATGTGGTGGCTCCTCTTCCTTTACAGGGCCTGTTTCTTTTACCTTTGCAAGGATTCTTAATCTTCACTGTCATCAGAATCACTGAGGAGCTTTCAAATAGCACTGATGCCCTCACCTTGTTCCTATAAATTCTGATTGAAGTAGTCAGTAAAGTACAGACTGGGTTCTCATGTAATTTCTAAACATTGACCCCTTCCCTAAGGTCACTTCCCAGCCAGATCAAGTGGATCAATGTGTCAATCAACAGGTGATTTTTATCCATATTATAAGTGTGCATCCCTCTCTCAGTCTAACCTCAGGAAAGTTGCAATCTAGTTAGAGAGATTTGAATTATTCCACTAATGAAAGGCCAGTGACCTGCTGGAGAAACTACTTCTTGATGCCTGGGGGAGAGAGTAAGGAGAATTCTTGGGCTTTACAAACACTTAGCATAATTTGAAAGACAGAGGATTGCATACAGCTCCCCAAGGGTAGGAGTGAGGAGACTGGCCTGATCAGAGACCAGAGAACATGCAAAAGAGCAGTAGTTTATGCATAGTTGGCCCACCAAGAGGGTCTTTGTAAACCTGGTAAATATCTTGGACACCTCACTGTCCAGGAAATAAAGAACATGCTCGATTTCAATAACAATAAGTGCAGTGCGATAGGGCTGGGGATTTAGCTCAGTGGCGTCAAGTCCCGAGTTTGATCCCGGTACCAAAAAAAAAACCCCAAAACAAAAAAAACCAATAAGTGCAATATAATAAAAGACAAGGTGATATGATATGAAGTGTTTTGGGCTGGAAGATGGTTACTTTGGGTGGAATGGCCATGGAAGGTCTCTCTGAGGTGGAGACATGTAGGCTGACACTTGATCTGAAGGCCAGCCATATAGCTTCCAAGAGTGCAAATACCTGAAGACAGAAATGAATATGGAATGCTCCAGAACAGGTGGAATGTTATGAGCAAAAAGGAAAGTGATAGATGAAGTTGAAGGGAAAAACAGTTTATCTGTGTCTTAGTTTTCCAGGTTGCTCAGGGCCCAGCTGTGGGAAGCTCTGTTCCCAGGTTGGTGGCTGTGAATTCACACACACTCCTTATAAAGAGTCTTCCTCTTTCATCTCCTTGTCTACCACTCCGCTTTCCTCTGCGTCTTCACTGAAACATGGCTCTGGTCAGGCATTCTCAAACTCTTTCTCAGTGATCACTGCTTCAGTCTATTCATTCCACTGCCTTTTTTTGATCATAGTTCAATTTCTTAAAATCTCTTTCTTTTGACCTATTCTCTACCTTCTCACTTCTGTCTATTACACTCCAGAACCCACTTCCACCTTTCTGAAGCAAGTTCCCCTTTCTTTCTGCACCTCTCCCCGGTCATCCTCAGTGAGCCTTAATATTCAGAAGCCTTCATTCTCCCTTCTTGACCTGTTTTAACTCCAGCTCAGCCTCCCAACACAGCTATTCTTAATTTCTTGTCCCTGGACAGAGTTAATTTGTAACATCTTCCATTATAAAATTTTTAAGCAACTTTTTTTTATCATATTGAAAAGTATGTATATCAACAAGTAAGAAAAGCAAAATAAGCAACAACACAATTAACAGAATAGTAGGTACAGAACAGACTAGTTTTCGGTACTCTGAATTAAGCACCTGTACCAATTTCAAGAGGGCTAACAGCTGTCACACTGAAAAAAAAGCTCTGGTTCATTGTAAATACATGATTTCTGGGAAACTGGAAATGACATTTCACAGGATAGTAAACCAATGACCCAAGTCATCACTGGGTTGGAAAACTGGCTTGGGCTTAAGAGGGATTGCAGTGAAACAGCATTGTCACTCATCAGTTTCCCCAGAGATTGGTTCCGCCACCAAACAGGACTATATAAACCTCAGTAGTACAGATTCTCATAACACAAGAAAAGCGTGCTAAGCCCCAGTATTCCTTGGAGGTTACTTAAAAACTGAGCTTTCATTTTCTTCTTTTGCTCTAAATTAAATGCAAAATAGTTTGTACCCTAGAAAGAATATTTACAGTGACTTGCTCTTTTGAAATTTCAAACAGGAAATCTTTTATTTAGAAAAATGACATGGTCCTAAGTAGCCTTAATTGTTATCAGAGAAAGAAATTCATATCTGTGCCATATAAGTGTCAGGTAAAAGGGCCAAAAACCAAGACCAGAACAGGCCACAACAAGCCTTTATTAGGGGAATAGATCTGCCCAGCTGTCTCTGAACAAAGAGAAAAAAGCAATATGGCCGGGGCAGGGACAGTTTTTTATAGAGACTGGGGTGGGGTTTGTAGGGGCTGAGGGGGCATTGAGTGAGGTAGTGACTAGGGAATGGAGGAGCCGGTGATGTCACTAGTTGGTAGGAGGCGAGCGAGTATTAGGTTACTCTCTAGGTGGGAACAGGGGCATACTGGGAAGAAGGGTTTGTTCTTTGGTGGGAGCAACCATCTTGGCATGATGTCACACAGGGGAAGGGGCAAGGCAAGATAAGAAGAGGACAGCTACTATACATAATAGCTGCTGAGGTAGTGGGAGACCTATTAATAAGTACTTTTGTCCTTTTGAAAATGTTTTACCCTGTTTTTCTTACACATACCACATACACATAAAAGATCAAATTGAGGAATGCCCTGAAGCAAATAATGACATTTATTTTGGCAAGAATGTGTGCAGTTTGGTACAACAAAAATAAGCTATGACATTTATGAACAATTTTCATTTTAATATGTTTCACTAGATGCAGGAAGCAATTTTTTGAAACACAGTTTTATGGTTTCCCAATATCTCTTATCTTTTACTTCTCATCTAGAACCAGGCTGGGTCAATTATATATGGAAAGAAATGATAACTTATGACCAGACAGAGTCTCATACTAAAAGGGATCTGCATTACTTGGATCTCTTTGGACACCAAGTCAGAGAGTTAATAAAAAACAGAGGATAGAGAGAAAGCAACTCATACTATGAACAGGACCCTACCTAATTCATTGCCTGTCTGGCAAATCAACTGCAACAAGAAAGGGCCCTGTCTGTTAAATGAGAGGTAAATAAATGAAACTCATGGGGTGGACACCAATGCCTGCTGAGATCCTGTATGTCACCTGGCAGAGGAAAATGAGACATATTCCCTTTTTGTTTACAATGTACAGCTACTACTATGACTCAATGGTGCTATTTCCTGTTTCAGCTCCAGGGCTGTCAGAAACAAGGAAAGGGGATGTTACCAGAACCCCTATAGTGGGTCCTGGTCTCCTGTGAGCCACGACAGCACAAGATGAATTAAAGAATAAAGACAGGAAACAAGACTTAGAGAGGAGGCTGGGTTCTGGGCCTGATCATTGCTGCTCTGGGCAGCAAAGATGAAGGCACCCAAGCTTGCTACTATTTATTGGGTTCATAAGGAGTAACAGATGACTCAGAGAACAGTGATAATCCTAAATTGACAAGGATTTTAAAATCTGAGGAAGTATCAGAAGTCTAGGAGGGTGGTAGTAATCCTAAATTGACAAGGACCTTGTGTTGATGAGGATCCCAGGTCGATGAGAAGCTTATGTTGATTAGGACAGTAAGACGAGCAAAGGCATTCTTACAACAGTAGGTGGGATGAATTAAACTGATAAGGAATCTGTCCCTCCCAGGTGAAACCTTCCTTTTACTGCTCAGTTCTCAAGGGACCAGGATGTCTTCAGCTGATGTAATCTTCCCCTTGAGTGTCACAGCATTACAGGACCACTGAGGTCTCAGATGTGACCTGAGCCAAAAATGGAGTTATATTTTGGCATGTCATAGTCAGCCTGTAGTTGCCTTGCGAAGACTAGGCCTAATCATAATTTAATTGTGAAATGATTTTCCCTCAAAATTATATAGAATGGCTCCTGACACACAGCACCAAAAACTAAGATTTCAGGCTGGAGAAAATACCTTGTTTTCCTTATGCATGAGAAGAGGAGCACGAAGTAGAGAAGATAGAGAAAAGGGTCCTTGGAATTCCCTGAAGAATCTCATAGGTACATGAAAGCACATGTGTGAATGAGCAAGATTATTTCAGTTTTTAAATATAAGGAGACAAGATGATGGAGACGATGTCTATTACCTTGGGTCATTCCTAAAGACTTAATTAGACTGTGTGCATAATAAGCCTCCATGGAGGAACTACCATGAGTGCTTTCACGTATTTGGACATGTATGATCTTTAGGACTTAAAAACATCTTCAGGGAACCTAAACTCTTTAGGCAAATAACTAAAGTTGAATACTGGTGAACTACATTTTGTACAACCTTATTTATGGGTATGTGCAGCCGTCTTTCAACCTCATATTGGTCTTGGCATTTAAGATTGCAGGAAAAGCCGTAATAGCAGCATCCCTAAGAATTTGCCCTTACCTATGACTCTTCACTACCAAGCAGGGAGCGTGATATGGGTGACACTGCAGCTTATCTGGGCCTTGATGCTGGAGGGTGGCAGAGGAGTCATCCCCAGGGCAGGAATACAAGCTGGGAAGCTCCCCTCCCCTGGTTGCTGCTACCACTGTTGCAGAGAAGCAGATAGAGGGCAACGAATTTGGCATTCAGAACCATGACAATGTGTAATATAAATGAAGAATAATGGTCCAAAATTCAAGAGCTGGACTGGAGATGGTGGGTTAGTGGTAGAAGGCCTACCTAGTGCAAGACCTTGGGTTCAATTCCCAGCACTGCAAAAATAAAAATAAAAAAATAAAAATTCAATAGCTATTCTGTTAGTTGCTCCATCATTGTTTCTTCCCCTTCTGGCACTTTCAGAAGGATTAATTTTATCATCCTTCTTGGAGATGAGAGCAAGGGAGTGATCTATTCTGATCTCAAGGAAGAAACATGAGTAGTATCTGGTTAGCTCCAAGGAGCTGAGTGCAAGTGCAAGTGCCATGGCGAACCTTTTAGAACTTTCAATGATACCAACTGCCCACTGCAGCACACTTGCCACAGGTTCACCACCACTGATCTAGAGACTCAAAGGTTAAGACTCTTTCAGAGTCAGAACACAATGAATGCCAATAGCACAGGTGAGGACCAGGGAATTGGCTCTTCCACAAATCAGCCTGGGCCTAAGCCCACCCTACTTCGACACCATTTACTTGTAGATGAGGACTTAGGGAGGGGAATTGAGGGCTCAGACTCTCCTCTAGCAGCTTTCTTTACTTAAACAAAGGGAGGAAAAGAAAAATCTCATACAGTCATTTTAGCGAACTCTCCTATTCTTTTTTTTTTTTTTTTGGAACTCTCCTATTCTTGATATGCAGCCACAAGCAGAACTAAGCAGGCTCAGGGCCCAGGGTTGCTTGGGGTGAAACACAAGTAGTTAGCATTGAGGATAAAACTCTGGCTTCCAAATCAGCAAAGCCTGGATTTGAGTGCCAGTTACACTCTTCACTGCAGCAGGAGCCAGGCAAATGCTTCACATCCTGGGCTCTTGCCTTCTTTATTTATAAAAGAGGGATCATATCTGTCTTGTAGGAAGTTAAAATGATTGAGATGTTTGTAAAAGTTCTAAAACTGCTCATTTCTCTCAGTAGGTCTTCCGTAAGTGGTAACTGCCATAAGTTTGCATTCATGTTGGAGGGTATAAAAATGGCATTGTTTTCAAGTTCTGAGTAAGTGGGAAGAGTTTTAAGATAACAGAAATCAAACTGATTTAAGAATAGACAGTTATAGAATGTGAGACCAGCTCAGAATCTTAGACATCATCCACCTATTTCTTTGTTTGAATATTCACTGCTGAAACTAGGAAAGATGCCTCATGGCAAGCTATTTCAGCTGGCTTCAAATTTGCAAATGGTACCAATACTACAGACAGGATTGAGTGAATGACAGTTTCGTTCTAGTTTTTCCCCTGGGCAGACACAGTATGCTTCTTTAGACTGAATAGGTCCAAGGAATAGATCTTGTTAGAGAAAACTGAGTAAACAGAAGGCTAGATTTTCTATCCTAGAACGTTGCATTCCTTAGCTCTTGGGTTTTTAGTTTATTTGTTTTGTTGGGTTTTTTCTTTTTTTTTAGTTTTCAAATTTTTATTAGTACATGTTTGCAGTGCATAATGATTTCATTAGGGGTATTCGTTCACGCACGTAATTCTTTTTACTTCCTCTTCCCTTCCCCCCACCCCTCTCCTAGCTCCATGTTTTGGTCCCCTTTCCATTTGCAAAAGATCTTTCTCCCTATTTTTTTATTATCTGTCTCTTATTTTGCTTTTAGATTAGTTGCACTTTGGGCTTCTCCTATAAGATAAACCATGTGAATCTGATTTATTTCACTTAACATTGTCATTCCAAGGTGCATCCATTTTCCTACAAATGCTTCAAATCTATCCTTCTTTGTGGCACACTAGTACTCCGTTGTGTATAATAAACACCATATTTTCTATTGATGGACATATAGGCCACTTCTAAGATTTAGCTATTATGAGTCATCCTGCTGTAAACGTGGGTATGCATGTATCACTGTAACATATCAAAAAGATAGCTGGCGGGTGGTATAGGGAGGTCGAATGGTATTTCTAGTTTTAGTTTTTTAAGGAATTTTTACCCTGATTTCCTCAGTGGTTGCACTAGTTTACAGGAATGACTAGTTTAGAAGAATTCCTCCCCACCCCTTGCAACCCCACCAGTTTGCTATTATTTGATTTCATGATGGTAGCCATTCTTTCTGGAGTAAGATGGAATCTCAGTAATATTTTAGTTTGCATTTCTGTAATGGTCAGAGATAAATACATAGTAATATAAAACAGAACTATCAAACGTTTTTTTCTGGCAAGAAAAATAATCAGCCAGTCTAATATTCTCACAGTCCGACTTACTTGTCCTTTCTCTGGGTAGTAAGGCTAATGATTCTATTTTTGCTCTCTATCCATTATTTCTTCACTCTCTGAGCTATAATCTACTTTTCATAACCACCCTTGCCCATCTTCATTGGCTCCTTATGCTTTCATAATTATAGGACTAACTAACACTAATTGAGGACTTAGTATGAGTCAAATCTAAGCTAAATGCTTCATCTATACAGTCACATTTAATTCCTTCTGTGGTAAGCAGTAATAAAGAAAGAATAATTATTAAATGTTGAAAAAAAAGCACAAAGTGTTTAGGCAAATTGTTCAAATAATACAGCTGTTATACTTGAGATTGTAACACAGAATGTTTACTTTCAGAACTTACATTTGTAGCCATTTGACAATACCATGTCACCTATGTGCAGAATGTTGCCTGAATCCCATGTACTTGCTAACTTCCACCAGCCCTTTCTCTGCCAAATTTATGACAAATTCTTCTCCAATCACAGCTTCCAGTTCTTCAGAGACAATGTACTGAGGCTCCTGCCTTCTCCCCCTACAGAAGTATGAAAGCTGATCTCGAATAGCTGGGTGTGGTGGCTCCTGCCTATAATCCCAGCACTCAGGAGGCTGAGGCAAGAAGTATCACTTCAAATTCAAGACTAGCCTGGGCTACACAGTGAATTCAAGGCCAGCCTGAACTAAATACTGAGACCCTCAAAAAAGGAAAATATAGGTCTCTGGATGATCATTAAAATCAAAATCTTTTCATTTTTTTTTTTTAAACTTTTCTTGCTTTGCCTTTAGGTCATATTTTTTTCTGTTTGTTCTGTAGCCCCACTGACCATTACCTTCTACTCCTCAACAGATATTGCTAATTCTAAGTCTTTTTGGAGAAAGAATCTAGATATATATAACTGAGCACCAGCAGGCCAGTGCCAAAAGAGGACTGATCAGTATCCTGAGAGAATAGACTGTGGATCAATGTTGGGTACAAATCTCAAATGCAAAATCTTGCAGCCAGAGACATTTTGAAAGTTAATTTTTAAGCGTGAAGTAATTAAAGGCAGAATGTATGTATTCTGCAGTCATTCTTCTGAATTTGGTCCCTGGCCTTGCTAGTTATGAGCTGTGTGACTTTGGGAAGGAAGACGATTTCCCTTAGTTTATTGTGCAAACTGAGTGTAATTCTAAGGTTGTCATGAGGGTTAAGTGAAATAACTGAAGTAGTCAATAAATGTCGGTTCATCTTATGATTTATTCATTCACTTATCTACTCTATTTATCTGTCTATTTATATCTCAACTGCCTACTATGTGCCAAACACTATGCTGGATGTTAGGGATATAATGATGAATAGGTACAGACATAATATCTGTCCTTATTTAGCTGACAGTCTAGTTGGAGAGAAGGCTGTTATTATCACTGTCTTAGTCCATTTTGTGCTACTATGACAGCATATTACATCCTGGGTAAATTATAATGAATAGAATTTTAATGGCTCATCGTTTCAGAGGTAAGAAGGCCAAGACAGAGAAGCAGCATCTGGCTAGGGCCTTTTTGCTGATCATTCCATATTAGAAAGGAAGGGGAGAGAGAAAAGAGCAAGAGGGGGCCAAACTCATCCTTTTATTAGGAACCCACTCCTGCCATAACCAACCCACTCCTGAGATACAACATTAACTCATTCATGACAACAGGGTCCTCATCATCCAGATACCTCTCATTAGGCCTAATCTCAATATCACTGCCTTGGGGATCAAGTTAGCAATACATGAACTCTGGGAACACATTCAAGCTATAGTAAACACACGTCTTTATTTACTTAGATCAAGGTAATAGATAAGGAACTTATAGGAGATGCCATTGTAAAGAGAGGCTGGGTGAGATTTTAAAAATCATGTGTGTCCATGTAAGGACAGCATCCTGACCTAATTGGTCACTGAGGACTGTTTTCAGCAGCGAAGTGACATGCAGCTGCTGTGTTTTGAGGATGAGTTGGAGCCGGGATGAATGAGACTGGGAGAGATAAGACCAGTTATGAAGTATGATTGACATATACAGTGAATGTTTAAATCTTAAATTTTTTTTTATTAAATTCTTTTATTGGTACATTGTAGGTATACAACACAATTACATTTCTCATTGGAAATTGTACCTTTACATAATGCATCT